>VYZX01016161.1:1896-13772 GCA_013401335.1 Brachypteracias leptosomus | reverse complement strand
CAGCAGATGAAACAGAATTTTTCTATAAATTCATCTAGCTCTGGACTACATTCAGTGATATTATAAATACCTAGCTTTTCCTTTATGCCTTTCTACCAATTTCCTGCCCTTGATACAAATAGAAGAGAAGAAAGTGGAGAAAAGCTTTTTCCATCAAAACTTATATATTGCTTCTTAAGAACATTTTGCCATTAAAACTTATAATTAAATATCTTTTTAAGCAGTTTACTTGTGATTTTAATAAGAAGGATTTAAGAATCATACAGAATCAAAGATACACATAAAAATACTCTGATCATGGCAAGAAAAAGACAGGTATGAAACTGGACAGATGAAAGAAGAGTACCTGCAGGTCATAGTTTCTGAATAGGAGAACATCTAATGGTGTGTGAGATCTAGGAATAATTTGGTTGTCATCAGGAATAGAGCATTCTCTAAATTACCAGCCACTATTTGTAAATGTCATCAGTAATTTAAAAAATACTAAGAATAACTTTAAAAGTGTATTATTTTTAAATATTTCAAATAAGCAAAACTATGCAAAGAGGAAGACCTCTTAGTGCAAGGAACATTTACATGAAATTGTAATCTTATTTGATGACTCTGTATATATGAGCGGCAGGCAGGAAGAGCATCAGCTCTTTTTGCTTTCAAGTTTGTGCAGACAGCATTTATGATTTGGAACTTTAATTCCTTTCAAATTGTATGGGGTTTGATTTGTCAGCAAAACTTCTATTTCACTTGTTTTCTTAATGGTCATCTGCTCCAGCAGCTAAGCAAGCAGCTACACTTTGCTGAAAACACTGTCCCAACGACTCTGTTCTAATTAGCTTAATTAATCTAAAACCTCTGAGGACTGTGTTCTCTCTAGAGATTTAGTTCTATGTTCCTTAATTGCTTGCAGTAAAATCCTCCAAGAAATCTAAGGACTGGGTCCAACCCCTCTATGACCCACAGAACCACAATTAATCTGTTGCATTATTCTTCACTTGATTTTGTGCACAACAAAAGCAGATGGAACGTTATTTCTCTAATCTAGCTTTCATTTTGTTCCTTTTTAAAATTATGTGTTTTGGAAACATATTTGTCAAAAACCTCCCTGTAACAATTAAGCCAGATTTCTTTTGATATGGCACAAATATTCCACTCGCCTTTACTCAGATGATAATGCCTAAAACCTGAACTGACTGGGTCCTATGATATTTTTGCAAAAATTATCCCTAATGATGACATAAAAAACCAAGCACTCAAGAATGTGTTATACTTCTGAAAGCCTCCATAAAATGGGTATTCTATTTCATTATGTACAGTACAGAGATAAAACATGCTCACAGATGTTGTCAGTGAAACTTTTTCAGAGCTTTTAGGACTTCTGACACAGAAGTCAGATAAGCCTTGGGGTGGGGGGTGGGGTCTTTATGGATTAAATTAGATACTTTTTGTTGGAAGAGGCAAAACCTGCTAGCTGGCTACCTGAATCTTCTTTTTTATAATGCCAAATTTTACCAATCCCTCAATACTTCTGTTACAATAAAGACTTCTGTAACAGCTCTGGATATAGTAGCAAACATTTCAGATACTTTTTTAGCCTACATACTTCATAATCTCTTCCAATTTCTCTAAATTAGAGCTGACATTTATTTGTATAAAGTAATAACTGGCCACAAGTTTGCTCAGTCATTTCTTTTTTGTTAATACCAGCAGTAAAGTTGGTTCACTATGTTTTTTAACACTCCATCTTTTTTTCAGGCAAAAATCCACCTAGCAGTGTCATCCTAAAATTCTACTATATCAGAAGCAAATATTGGTCTTGAAAAAGAAAGTGTAGGGATGAACTCTCTTCTACTCAGTTTCCCCATCTTCATGACAGGCATACGTAGAAGTTTACATGCATCAGACACCAACTAAAAACATTTGCAAACAGTACATTGATAAAATGTTGTCACGTACACAAATTGTCTTCTTTCTGACCCTTTGTTCTTTGATATTCTCAGAGTTATTAACTAAACCAAGTTGTGAATTACTGCCCTGAATCTCAGAGGCAATGTTTCTTTTACCAATGTCAGGATGTATATTTCTTTTAATAAACTACGTTCTCATTTGCTAGAAAGTTACTTTTTAAAAAAAAATCATTAACAAAGAAGAACCATGTTATGTTTTTGTAGTTAAACTTACCCCCAAACACGTCAATGTTAAAATAGCTGTTGCTTGGATGGCCAAACTAGCCCATTTTGTCTCTCTCTCTCCCTAACAAGAATGTCTTCATTCCCTTGATATGACGACTGCAGGGACAATAACAAGAATAATGAAGTACCTCTGGAAAACTGCTGTGTAGTTGGAGAAGATTTAAACCAGCATTTCCAGCTTCTGTTTCTGAATGAATATTGACAGGCAGCAGGAAAGATGGAAGTTCAACTTTTAAGGCAATAAGCTCAGATACACCAATGCAAGACAGAAATCCTACTAGGATTAAGAATATGTCTGAATGACAGAAGAACTTCTGCCAGCTCCCCTTGGACCATTGTTCTAAATTTAAGACCTCCTGCTGTACAAAAATAATGTCTCAATTCAAGGTTAGGTTCATTCATTATTGTACTGAGTCTGCCTGGGATGGAGAGATAGAGTTAATTTTCTTCACAGCAAACCATACAGTGCTGTGATTTGGATCTGTAACTAAAATAGTGTTGATAACACAACTGCAGTTTGGCAGTTGATGAGTGACATTTCCACAGCATCAAGACTTTCTTTTTTCTCAACTCTGCCCTGCAGCAAGTAGGCAAGGATGGCCAAGAGCCACACAGCAGGACAGATGACTGCAACTGACTACTAAAGGGATATTCCACACCACATAAGGTCATGCCTTGTAATAGAAATTGAGAGGAGGAGTTTTGGGGTGGAGGTAAGAATTACTCAAAGACTGGCTGGGCATCAGTATACTTGCAGAAAGTGGTAAACTAATGCCTTTGAATTTCATGTTTTGTTTTTTCTTCCTATTCCACATCACTTATTAAACTGTTTTACCTTGACACGTGTTTTCGCACTTTCATTCTTTCTATTCTCTCCTCCAGATGCTGGCTAGAGTCAACAATCAATCCAATTACATTATAAAGTCCAATAAAAATTCATGGGGTTGGAGTAGGGGGGAGGGAGGAACCCAAACAAAAACCAACAAAACCCAAAACTGTGCACTCTTCAGAAATTAAAAAACTACTACTTTAAAATGTGATTTTTGAAGCCAAGACTTTTTCCATGAAAGCTCAAAGAACTCAAAGTAGAAGTAAGCATTCTTTTATTTAAAAAAAAGTAAATTAAGCAAACAAACATTTTGGAAATGATGAGTTCTAGATCTCATTTATCTGAATATGACAAGGCAGATACCAGAACATACATGATCAGCCTATAAGATAGCTTTGCTAGAAATTAAGACCCTTATGGAGTCTGCTTTCTAGTATCATATAAGATCACATACATGTAAGTATACAATTGTATTGTGATGCAAATACTGCTTACATCTTCTCCTTTCTCCCATGAGAGAAAATAAAAAACCTGCAGCTAAATTATCTATAATGATGCATTTCATCAACACAATTGGACTTTGTTACTGACAGCGAGACTGTGTGAGTGAATTGTGAGAACAGCCACTTGAGCGAATGCACTGCTGATTCAAGGGAACAAAAATTCTGTAAAAAGGTCTTCGTATATACAAAAGGTTTCCATAAAGAGCAACTGAAAAAAAAAAAAAAATCAAAATTGAAAGTGATATTATATGTGATGTGGAAGCATTAAACATCTGTGCAAAAAAAAAAATAAATAAAATCTTCTATTGCAAAAAGACCTAAGAAAGTAAAGAAAATTCCTTGAATATAATAAATATTATTCCTATTTCCAAAGGTATTAACATTTGTTCACATCACAAATCAACTTTCAGGAAGAATTATACTCCTTCCCAAACCAAATGATAGAACCTCAGAATCACAGAATGACGGGGGTTGGAAGGGACCTCTGGAGATCATCTAGTCCAACTCCCCTACCAAAGCAGGCTCATCCAGGAACATGTCCAAGAAGGTTTTGAAAGTATCCAGAGCAGGAGAGGAGAACTGGCTCCTGTTCCAGTGTTCCGTCACCCTCATAGTAAAGAAGTTTTTCCTGATGTTGATGTGGAACTTCCTGTGTTCCAGTTTGTTTCCATTGCCCCTCATCCTGTCACTGGACACCACTGAAAAGAGACTGGCCCCATCCTCTTAATACCTGCTCTTCAGATGTAGCCCTGTATTGCACTCTCTCCAGCAGTTCCCTGTCTCTCTTGAACTGAGGATCCCAGAACTAGACACAGTACTCCAGATGTGGGCTCAACATGACAGAGTAGAGAGAGAGAAGAATCCCCCTCGGCCTGCTGGCCTCATGTACCCCAGGAGACCATTGGCCTTCTTGGACAGAAGGGCACATTGCTGGTTCATGGTTAACTCATTGGCCACCAGCACTCCCAGGTCCTTCCCTGTGGAGCTGCTTTCCAGCAGGTGAATGTCTAATCTGTACTGGTGCATGAGGTAATTTCTTCTCAGCTGCAGGACCCTACACTTGCCCTTGCTGAACTTCATTAGGTTCCTCTTCCCCCAATGCTCCAGCCTGTCCAGGTCTTGCTGACTGGCACCACTGCCTTCTGGCGTGTCAGCCATTCCTCTCAGTTTTCTATCATCAGCAAACTTGCTGAGGGTACACTCCATCCCTTCACCCAGGTCATTGATGAAGAGGTTGAACAAGACTGGACCCAGTACTGACCCCTGGGGAACACCAATACCAACAGGCATCCAACTGGACTCTGTGTCACTGATCACAACCCTCTGAACTCTATTATTCAGCCAGTTAACCTAATTTCTGAAAACTCTTCTCTAAGAGTCAAGACTCTATGCCAACAGCTAGTGGTTTTGAGAACATAATGTTTTTCTTGTATATTTCCATGACCCAAGACATCATATCAAGCAACATGCTTGAAATCAATGTCACATATACTATGCAATAAAATGTAAGACAAGATGCAGAGGTTATAAATTACTTTCAAATCCCAGCTAGATTACTAACATTTTGGTTCTCAAGTTTATCTAAAAAACAAAGATGCTGTTGGCTGCAAATTTTAAACCTGACCCTCAAGTAACTGAAGCATTTAAAATTAGACTGTAAGTATTTAAAAAAAAAAAAAAAAAATCATAGATAATCTCTCCCAATTTCTTAGGTGTTGGGCCACAGAACAAGAAACAGGGAAATTTATTTAATATATGCTGAAACAATAGTTAATAACTTGATCTGGTTGTGAAGAGCTGACAGAAAATACTACATACGTGATGCTTATCATGAACTGTGTAAAAGTGCGACCATTTTAATGAACCACCAGAAAATATGTGATAGATAGCACTGAAAAGCAACATAAGAAACAAATAACTACAAAACAATAAAATACTTTAATGTGATTTCTAAAGCTTCTTGTAAAAATGAAAATTATTTAAACAGCTGATAGAAACATTTGCTTTCTATGAGAAAAAAGTGTAAAGCTTCACCTTCAGAACTAATGCAATGAATGTAACCAGATTTCAAAAAAAACCTAATACATACATAATTTCATTATTTCAAATGAATTGAGTTCCCGATTCATCTATGATTCCAAAAGGCCTTCTAATCAAAGCTGCTTTCCAGCCAGTCAGCCTCCAGAATGTACTGGTACATGGGATTATCATTCCTCAGGTACTAGATTGATTTCTTTTTTGATCTACATGAGACTCTTGTTGGCCCTTTTCTCTCACCTGTTGAAGGCAAAACCCTTTGGTGTATCAGCTGTACCATCATTAAACTTGCTGAGGAAATACTTCTGCACCAGCATTCGGATCATTAATAAAGATGTTAAATAGGCCTGGACCCAGTATTGGGCCTGGGGTACACCACTAGTTACTGTCCTCCAACTAGACTTTATGCCACTGATTGTTGCTCTCTGGCTCCATCCATTTAGCCATCTTTCAATCCACCTATCTGCTTATCCAGCCCATACTTCCTTAGCTTCTTTATGAGGATCTTTTGGGAGACAATGTCAAAAGTCTTCCTGCAGTCAAGGCAGGCAATATCCACTGCTCACCCTTCATCCATCAAGCCTGGCATTTCATGATAAAAATTTATCAGATTGGTCAAGCATGACTTGCCTTTGGTGAATCCCTTCTGACGACTTCTGGTTACCTTTTTATTGTTCACATGGCTAGAAATGGTTCCCTGGATTAGCTGCCCCATCAGCTTCCCAAGTATCAAGATCTGAGTGGCCTGGGTCCTCCTTCCTGTTGTTTGTGAGGATAGGAATGACATTTGCATTCCTCCAGTATTTAGGTATCTCTTTCAATCACCATGATCATTCAGAAACTATAAGGAGTAGCATATCAATGACATCAGCCAGCTCCCTCAGCATTTGTGGTTACAACACGGCCTATGGACTTACATATGTACAGTTTATTTAACTACTCTCTAACCTGATCCTCTTCCATCAAGATTAAGTCTTTATTCCAGACTTTTCATTGGATCCCTGGGCCTGCAATTCCTGAAGGCTGGTCTTACTTGTAAATATTGAGCTGAAGAAAGCATTCCTTAGCCTTTTTTATGCTCTGCGTCACAAGGGCCCCTTCCCCATTCAGCAGCAGGCTAACATTTTCCTTAATCTTCCTTTTGTCCCCTGGGTACTTATAGAGGTCCTTCTTGTTTCTCTTGACATCCCTCACTGAATTCAGTTCCAGCTAGGTTTTGGCTTTCCTGTGTCACTGCACTGCTTAGACAGTGTCTCTTGTATTCCTCCCAGGCTATCTGTCCTTGGTTCCACTTTCTGCACAATTTCTGCTTCTGTTCAAGTTTTGCCAGAAAATCATTGTTCATCCCACCTGATTTCAGAACTGAGATCAGTTTCAGAGTTTTGACCAGAAAACTTGTATGTGAATCTTTCATGAATGGTTGTTTTACTTTGTTGTCAGTGAGCTTCTAAAACAATGCGGGTAAATACTGCTCTTGATTTTTCAAGCCCATCCCCTTCTGCTTCAGGAGAGATAGAACAAGCAACAGTTTATAACCAGTTCATAAAGCCTCAAACTTTTATCTACTACTTGTTGTGTTAAAATGCACTTGTCTTCTTGATAAAAAGATGGTGTTTTATGCGTTCGTTTGTTTTTCATCTAGCTACCATATGGTTACAGGCCATTTTCTTGCTAATTTTCACACTTATATTTTTAAATTTCTAAAGCTTGACCTGGGAAACTGATCAGTTCTCCACCAAGATAACTAAGATAACAAGATAACTTTTTTTAAACTAAAATATGGGAAAAAAGGTAAGATGTGGTTGTCATCTTCCAACTTGGTTACAAGATCCGTAACAACTTACTTTACAGTGTATTGGTGCAATCAGTGAAAGCTGTCAGCAGTGAAGGTAATGTAGGGTAAAATTTCTTCTCAGTTACTCCTAAAACTTCCATATTAATTATGTATGTTAAACTGATTCAACACTGCTTTACATTGCCAAAGCACATGCTGTTTGTGAATGTATGTGAGCTTTACAAAACATTTGTTCATAGGGTATCACAATTTAGATAAAGGGAAATATAAGTAGATGTGGGTATTTCAATATTTACCAGCTCTTCTACTTACTAGTCTGTCATATCTACATTGTCTGTATAAAGTTTAACCTAGTTTTGCCTAGCTGGACAAACAAATTCTGCCTATCTCCTGAACCTTTCTACTCATTCATTTATAGGATTAAGAAAATGCTAACTTATTCCTTCCTACTTGAACAACTACCATGTTTGTACTTATTCTAGATCTACTGTACTATTATAAAAATACTGCTGGACTTCTAGGATGTTTTCACATCAATATAATCATGTGGAACTTTGCCTGAGAGACTACAGTCTGAAATTTTATCTTCAATTTCTGGTCACCTGAGTTTGTTACAAATCATTATTTTTAAAGCTTCAGAGACAATCAGTGCAGAATAGAAAATGCCACATCTAAGGGGAGAGATTCGTATTTTAAAGACAGACTGTGCATATACCAGCACAGGAAATTGCTGAGAACTAAGCTACTTCTTTTTAGTTAAGAGTTCTGATGAACAATAGCAGTCATTTATTTTTAACATTATTATCTTTTAAAAACCCACATTATTTTAAAAAGAAACTATTTAAAGTATCAAAATAAAAAGTATATTTATTCTGACTTCTTTACACTATGAGTAAATGTAACTTACATGCTATGAACAAGTGGAAATCTCAAATTCAAAACTGTGATCTTCCACTTTGAGTTGAAATTATCTATTTACTCACCAAAAAAAAAATAAAAGGAAAGTATTTTCATCAGTCATTTTTACTGCTCTCATTTAATTATTCTGTGGAATCTTGTGCAGTATTTACATTAGTAATTGCTAACATTTGAGCTCTTTACCAAGAGTACAATGCCAATTATTTTTCAAATCCATGAAACTATACAAAAAACACATTTTAAAACTATTTCAATTGTGATGATCAATTCCTTTGCTATATATTGAATCTAGTCCAAATTTTCAGTTCAGTTCCTTTTCACAAGAACAAATTTACAAACTGAACTTACTAAAAACACATCCTCTATAAAACCAGTATACATTTTCTACATAATTTACAAGACTTAGATCACTGGGAGTTTCAGTATAATAATGTTGATTCAAAGAAAATCCAAAAGTTCTCTTGTATCAAAGATGCCTTTATCACAGTAATTCAGCATTGTGCTCTATCACATTTTGCAGTATGTACTAAAGTTGCAGCCCTTAAATAGAGTGAAACTTTAATACAAAAGAATATGAGCTAGACCCTTTCAAACAGTACTTCAAAAGACAGTAGCTAATGTATAACCTGAATCCTGATGAATATGAAAAATGAAGATGTTCACTGAGTCTCTGATAAACAGCACAAGAGAGAATTGAGGTGGCACAGCTCCATATTTAGCCTCTTGAGTAATAATGTAAGAGACCAAAATCTCATTCCTGAGAATAATCACATTGTTATCATCACTCTGTCATCAGAAAAAACATCCATATTTTATGTTCTCTGCTATAAGACATCTATGCTTTCTTAATATATTCGGTCATTTTCTTATGCATGTATATTCTTCAGCAAATAAATGTACATTTTAAATTCTGTGTCTTGTCCATGGTATTAAAACATAATTAATGTATAAAGCAAACAAAATATAATTATTGTGATGAAAGCACAATTAATTAAAAATAAAGGGTCTCCTTGTGTGTGCAACCACATTATGAAGTGAAGTCCTAAGCAACTTCTTTAGGTCTTACTCAGAAGCCTAAAATAAAATATTCAGGCTCACATAGTCATTCTCATAATTCAATAATGAAAAAGATTTTATGACATTATATTATTGAGGTAACACCACAGAGGAAAAAATAACCCAGAATATCACAGTATCCACAGCTGATCACCAATATCAATGACAGAACATAAGAAATCTCTCATCCTTCTGTTTCTTTCACTTCTATTTTAGATTTCAACTACCAGAAGTAATTTCAAAAATTACACCAAATTATTATCATGATGTATAAAGAAAATATTTCCCCACTGCTAGAGGGGTACAGAGGCATTTATATATTTCTGTCCATGATGTACTCTCTTATATAATTACTGTATCTTAAATAATCATTAGAAGTGTGGATGAGGATCTTCATATACTTATACATACATATTTACATATGCAGGACAGGCAGTAAAGAAAGGTAAAATCTATTCAGTTTTCTCTAAATTCTGCTAGCAACACCAGATGTCAGGGATATGCTATCACTTTGGAAAAGCCTAAAATGCCATTACAATTCTTCTATAGCTCCTACATAAATTGTCATTGAAGTGCCTCAGAATACTAAGGAACAGAAAACAACAGGACTTCTTATGGAACAAGGAATTAGAAAAACAAAACAAAACAAAGTAAACAATAAGAAATAAAACCAAAACAAATCAACAACGAACAGAACAAAACAGTCCTCTGCTATTAAATGATATATAACAGGCTCAATATTAATACATGACTCCACCCTGTCTGTATCTCCCTGAATTGTTAAGCCCTGGGATTGTTCAGCTTTGAGAAGAGAAGGCTTAGGGGAGACCTTATCANCACTTAAATCAGGAAATACACAACCTGCTTTGTCATTTACCTCATACTACTACCCGCCAAAATGTGGAACTTAATAAAACTATAGTTTCTTAATACTTCAGATAGGGAACAGATAAGGATTTTAAGTACATCATGCATGCAAAGTCAAATAAATTACTAGAAAAAGAACACAAGTAGGTTCCCTAGTTTCAGAAAACATGGATATTACCCATGCCTCACCCATAATAGCCTCAAAAAGTTGACATCACACACTCTTACCTGTATGCCATTATCATCTTGGGAACTTAACTTGCATATTAGATCAAGAATATAATCCCAACCAGGTTGTTCTAAAACTTCATAAAATAACACTTTAAGAGAGCTTCATTACAATTATACAAATTTTAGGAAGTTATTTTTATTGGATGTATGCTAGCATGTTTTGGATCCACTGACTCTCTGTGGAGCTTCCAAGCATTACAACTATTAGCAAATATGCTCCTGCAGAAGAGAAAAATGCAACATTGAAATATAAGGCAAGTAAAGCAAGCAGAAAGCATCTAGAAGTTGAGCTAGGAATGATCTTGTACCTTCCTCTTTTCTTTTTCCAGTTAATTTTATTATGTTTAAGCATGGCTGGAATAGACTATAAGAACTCTTCTAAGAGTGCTACTACATCTTAAAAGACAAAAGCTCAGGCACTTGCTAGAATGTATAGCAAATTCTCTTAAAATAATTTTTAAAAATGATTTATTATACATTATACTCTTTGCAAGCAACAACTTAAATCTGCAAGCCTCATCTACTTCAAAGGCACTCCCATTTGTACTGTATCCCCACTTTACAGATGAGAAAAATGAAGTCCAGATTTTTTCCACAAGTTGTTTCCAATATCTGCAACTCTCTGAAAATACCCAAAAGCACATGAAAGCACTGTTTTACCCATACGCAGCCAGTCAATCTTTGATACACAGAAGACAGTTTCTTTCACATCTATGTGAATACTAGTTTAACATCTTTTTCTTTAAATAAAAATGCTTCAGACAATGCAATATCATAGTCATAGAGACTAATATGGAAAAGTACTTAGTATTTTTAAAATAATTAAGAAAAACACAGTGGCAATATTCTCAAACACTAGGCCTGATTGTCAGTAAGCTTTTTTAAAATGGGAAACAAGACAATTAAAATGATACTTTCATAAATCTAGCCTCACAGGTAGTTACAAGATGAAATCATTCTATGAGCACTGGAAAAAGATTTGGACAACAGTAAGAAGCACAATCTGAGAATGCTTGCATACCTAAGTAACTTTAAGAAGCAGCATTAAAAAAAAAGCAACTATGCTTTGTAGGATTGAGATTTCTGAGGTAGATTTTAACCCTTCAGCAAAAGATGTAAAACACAAGAATCCTCAGAAAACCCTCACAAGCCAGACTGCTGCTGCTTCAGCAACTCCAAAAATCGATACAACTTTTCAGATCAGTCTTTGGTTCAGTAAGTGCCTTCTTAACTTTCCCCTGCAAGTAAGACAAAGCAACTGTTATTCTTAATACTTACTCTTTTTTTGTTATACAAAATACTGAAAACATTGGTAAAGATCTAAAGCTTCTGGAGCAACTTAAGAATGTCCTGTGTTTTGTCATATTTGCAGTATTTATCTATGCACAGCAACTATATTGGGTATACTAATAAAAAGCCATCCATGCGTAGAAGTTGAGTGTAAGCAGAAGATA
>VYZX01016160.1:185234-196297 GCA_013401335.1 Brachypteracias leptosomus | reverse complement strand
ATGGAAACACAAACACTCTGAGTAACATTCCCCTCCCATTCCTGTCCAAGCACCTACTGCACACAACAGAAATCCTGGAGAATTCCCAGAGCATTGCAACATCTGTATTATCAATCCAGCACTTAAGAGCTAGGCTCTAGTTCACGATGCAAGTTTGTAGACACTCTCACAATAAAATCAAGAAGCACCTGGAGGAAAAGCAAAACATCAGACTGTACATAAAGAGCTTTGCTTACCTGCACTTTCCCCAAGACAGAACTGAACTGTTCTTCGGCAGTGGCCTGGAGAGTCCTTGCAATGGTCACTGCATCGCCCCCAAGGAGCACCTGCCGAAACTGTCCTGATTGGGTTTCTACGATTGCTTTACTAAGCTTTGTCAAGCCTCTCATGACCATGATGGCATCACCCGCCATGACTGATGTCTTTCTGTGCTGAAAGATGAAAGAAGGAAGGGGGGGAAAAAAGGAAAAAAATAAATTAAACAAAGGCAAGATGTCAAGGAACAAGTTTGCAACCAGTTTCAAGTCACCTAAGAGCCAGTGGCATATCCCAGACAATCTCTTTCCACTTTGGCAACCAGCCACCACAGGAACTTGTTTGCAGCTCAGATAGCACACAGGCCAGCTTGAATGACAGCTAGTTAGCTGCCCTTCCCAACCAGAGAGAGAACTCTCCTTGTGACTGCTCATGAGTTCAGATAGCATTCTAGGACTCCACACAAATATTCCAATTACCATTGACTAGGGGAAGCAAAGACAAGTAAATGTCAGTAACACTGCAAAGGTAGTCTTGATTCCTTCCAGATGTTTAAAAAGGATTAAAAGTACTCGCATTTGACCTTTATTATCAGGCCCTGGAACATATTCTCAGTGCCCAATAGCGTGGCTGAAGTGCACTGACAACTGTCACATCCCATTCGTGCCCTGGAGCTATGCCTGCTCATTTTACATAGCCCAATTTCATCACCCCCACACCAATGGGTAAGCCTTGTTTGTCCTCCAAGGGTAGCCTGCTCCGTCCCCAACTTGTAGCTTACTCTGCTACTTTCAGTTGGAAACTGAAGTATACTCAGAACACCTACATTCACAGCATTTGCCAAGTGCTGTGATTCAGGGCTAAATTTTTGACTCAGTCCCCCTTCCTGTTCAAGGGGCACTCCATCTCAGATTCATAACAGTCTGTGTGATTTCAGCACCTTCAAATACAACTGGACACCGTAGGATGCAGGACAGTGTGTCCAAGAAATACACGTTTCACCAACCCCTTTGTCTGAGACTAGAACCAGACTCAGGCTCAGGCTCTCTTACCTCACTATGTAAGAGAAAATCAGAAGTGGCTGAGGTGTCAAAACTATTTTGCAAGGCAGATTTTCCCCTGCTTATTTCACCAATCTCCCACACCTCTAAATCAGTCAGGATCACAGTTCAAGGCCTGGCTCAGTTGCATGTCCTCCCACCTTTACTGACACAGAAGATCAAGGCATGCAGTTGGCATGCTGACTAAGGTTCAACCTTACCCATACAGCATTCTCCGTAATGATCCGGAGAAAAATGTTCTTGCTGCAATAGGTACCAAGCACTAGTCCAAGGCCACGTATTTCAGTTATCTCCTAGGTAGGTACACAGGGATCAATTATTTTTTAGAACTGATAACCTGTCAACACTCACATATGCACTACAACTATAAATATTAATACATTGAAGTGGTACAAGTAGTCCTTAGTCAACAATACACATGGCATTACAGCTGTCTGCAGATGACAAGCAACTGGATCCAGTTACCTTCTCAGGCAAAACCTGTCTCACAAACACATCTGCTGTATCAGTCAGGCAGGAGAAGTATGGACAGCTATACATTAATTTCTGGTTAAGTACACAATTTTGCTGCAAATCACACAGATGTGTGGATTACTACAGCTGAATTCAGAAACATGTTATTATGCAAATGCAGGGTAAATCCCAGTTACTGGAATATCTGTTCAACAACCGTTGAGTCATCAAAATCAGGAGCAACCACTGTAGCTAGGAAGTGAGTATTATACATTACATACTTTAAGTACAGTTGTTTGAAGGACAGTCTAGTGTTTGCAAAGAATCTGGACTTAATGGGTTAGCTGTAAAAATAAACATAAAAATCAAGTCTAACCAGGTCAGTGGGTATCTTCACAAGACCTATCCATATGCTTCAGACCTGTAACAAGTGTTACTCCTGAATCTGTCCAGAGTTTAATCACTAGGGTTGGTTTTAACACTGTAAAATGCATTTTTAAGCTTGAAAGCCGCCTGTCAGGTAAGGAAATGTACTGTCAACAGGAGGTGGTTTCTTCTCCCCACATCTTCACACTGGAAAATTCCACATGGATCTCACTCAAAGCACTTGCAGGCAGTCCCTGAAATTCAGAGCCAGGCAGGCAGAGAAAGCAGCCAACAACACAGCACTGTCCCAGCTGAAATGAGACCGTTCAAAGGTTGCCACTACTAAGTAGTAAGCGCCTTTGTAGTCACAAGTATTAGAAGCACAGGAAAGCATGAATGAAAAGTTCCTTCCCTCCCTCTCAAGGAGGGCAAACAAAAGGCAATACAATATAGATCAGCGTACACTGACAACACACACGAAAACATCCACTTTTAATATGGATTCTTTCTAACCAGTGATACTAAAAACATATCCTCCTTTCACCCAAAAACAGCTGAAGGACTTATATTGAAGTAACAGTTATAATATGCTAAATGTGCTTTTTTTTTTTTTTTTTAAATGAATCTTCCAACAAAATTTCAGGGAAGTTAATGCAACCGCAAATGGAAAGCATGTATTGCATAACACATGCTCAACCCTCCATTGCTAAACATATCAAGAAGCAGAGAGGACCAATTCCCCTCCACATGTTTGGCTATAAAAGACAGCACTGGGCACACTGCTACCAACATTCTTCTGACCTCCATGCTGTCACCCCCACTTTCCTCTGCACAGCAATTATAACCACCTAGGCACTGTGCAAGTGGTTCCTTAGGTCAGAAGGATCAGCAACGTGCTCCCATGCAGCGCTGCCAAAGGACAGGCCATTTATCCCAGCACCTTGCTCGACAGGATGAGAGGAAATGGTCTCAAGTTGTGCCAGGGGAGGTTTCGATCGGATATTAGGAAAAATTTCTTTAATGAAAGAGTGGTCAAGTCCTGGAACTGCCCAGGGAAGTGGTGGAGTCACCATCTCTGGAGGTGTTCAAGAAACACGTAGATATGGCACTTCAAGACATGGTCTAATGACCATGGTAGTGTTGAGTTGATGGTTGGACTTGATGATCTCAGAGGTCTTTTTAAGCTTGATGATTCTGTGATTCTGTGAAATACAGGCCTGTGTAGGAAGTACAAATCTACAGCCAACTGACTTGCTGTTTTCAATCATTTTTCAGATTCTCTGCAGGTTACTCACAAACCAATGGAAACTACAGTACAAGCACAAAACCAAAGCATGGGTCAGTAAGGACTTCAGAGGTCAAACTCAAGGAGAGTCACCAACAAACAAAGGCTGAGAAGGAGGAACGTATTTTCAGAAGTGAGATCATACTCCTGCTTTTTAAAAGAATTGTATCTCTAGACCATCTCCTTCCAGTTCCCCATCGTTTGTAGATCAAGTCCTCACCTTTAACAAAACATGGTCAGGAAAAAGCAGAGGAAACAAAATCAGCTATACTTCAATGATTAATCCTTTAGCAATAGGCATCAGGAGCAAGAAAACATTCAAGTAATGTCTGTATCCATCATCAAGCAATATGAAGCTAGAGGTTAATAAATGCAGTGAGAACTGAACTGATACTGGAGGCATCTTCCTCAAATGGAAAAAATCCCAGGTTATCTTGTTTTGCAGACACTACATTTAGCACAACATATTGGCTAATCATCCTGGGAAGGACACAGAAAGCAGAGACTAACAAGATTATCACAACCAGAAAGTGAAAGCATGAAAGAAAATACTTGCTAGATAATTAAGAAAGGTAAAGACTACACACAAAAAAACCCCCAAGACTCAGGAAAACAACCTTTTTTTGTAAATGAAAAAAGCAATAAGCACAAGGACAAGAAATGTGGAAACTGAAAGACAGAGGAAGCACACACTTCTGAGAAGACTGGTACACATCCCCAAGAGCACACCTGTGTTAATACCCAGTGCAGACAGCAGGAAAGGGATTTTTTTTCCCCCCCCCTTACAGCAAGTTCTATTCACACCACTACTAAATCAATAAACAGTGTAAACAAGCTCTATCAAACCTAATTTAAGGAGTGGTTTCAAACAGAATTGGCCCAAGTGTACAAAGTCCATATCACACTTGACTTGTCTCCCGAGGACTCATTATCCAGTGTGAGCAGAGCAGGGCACTGCCAGCACAGAATACAGACAAGTCAGTCATGTCTACACAGGCTGTCAGAGTGCCTGCAAACCTGGTTGAAGAGGGTTGACAAGTGTCAATCATGAGTTATTTTCCAAGAAGAGGCAGGGTCACAGCTTCTGCTTAGTAAACTTCTCATAGCTGAATAAATCTCTGAAAAACACCCACACCTTCTAGCATGAGGAGGTTAGAGCCGAGTCATACTTGGACATCAGACAAAGTCCACATGGCTGGCAGATGGGCTCGTATAGGTTAGATGCCACACCAGTACATAAACCCCCTCCTGACATCACACCAGATTTTGAACTCTGTTGTAACAACACAACTAAATCAATGCCTGAAATGCTCCTGTGTGCAACAACCACCTGCCTCACAAGCCACTGGCCCCTAGTGACTAACTCAGCATGTTTCCTCCCTTCTTCAACACTGGACTGAAGGTTTAAGCAACTATAGCAAGACACTCAACATATCAGAGGCCAACAGCAGAAGCACAAAGCCTCACAACAGGCAACAGGTAAGTTGTTATATTTGTACTGCTTTCAAAACACATCCCTCCATTCTCCTTTTCCACATGCAAACAAGTGCTCTGACAGACACACAGACCAGCTTCTGACTCCATGTGCTTTTTTCCAGGTGCTAATACAGTCAAAAAACTTACTCATATATACACATAGACATGTACACACACACATATAAATAGGACAGAACCAGTTTAAACACAAGGAGACTTCTAACCATACAGAAATCTACCAGAAATATTTCTGAAAGATTTCCATGCATGACAACACAGCCTCTTTGAATGTAAGGGAATTATTTCTACCATCAACAGTTTGCTATCCACCCAAGAAAGCAGCTCATCTACTGTTTAATAATTAAAAAAAAAACCAAAACAACAACAACAAAAACCAACTCAAAAACCCAGTAGCCCACATTCCCCTCCCAGGACTGCAGAGGTTTTGGCTGCCTTCTTTATCTCCAACTTTTTTGTTTAAATAAATAAGATGAAAAAATATTAGGCTGGACAGACAGTAAGGCAGATAATTAAATATCATGCTTCCAAAGGAAACTGTCTCTAGGTATTCCTCCGCTTCCCACTGTCCATTATTGCAATCACTGTTATCTTAGTTTTATCTAAACAAGGACTATAACCCTGGAATCAGTGTTACAGCCACCCACACCATCAGACTGAGTGTGGCAACAGCATGAAATAAAAATAAAAACCACAGACAAGATAACGGTGACCAGGTACTCAGCACATTTGCTCATGGCCACAAACCAGCAGCAGACTAAATTCAAAATAAGTATTATTCATTGGGCTGCTCTGTAGTTGATCTTTTACAGATTTTTTTTCCATTTCTTTTTTAAATTGTGTTGCCATACCAACCCTTTCACATGATCCTTTTAGCCATGGCCTTTTTCAGTTTCATCACACACCTCCCCACCAGTTCCTTTGATACTAGATTTCCAGCCTGGACACGCTTTCATTAGCTGGATTCCTTGGGTTGCAGCTGACCCAAATTTTAACCATGCAGAGCACAGAACAAACTGCTTTTTAAAAGGAGAAAGTTGCCATCAGCCTTGAAATAGAACAGAAAATCTACCTTTGCTTTTCTTTAATTCTTCCCCCTCCTCACATTTCCCACATGGTGCAGCTCCAAAAGAAATGTCTTTAAAGATCTGACCTACAACAGAAATAAGGACTCCTATATTTGAGTCCTGCCCTGTGGCTTTGACTCAAGCCTCCTTAAAGTGAATTCAAGCCTCTGAAAGCTGCTTTAAAACTACCCTTGCACCAAGCAGTTTGCCAACGCCACTTAAAACAAACACCTTTGAAGGGCAGGCAGAACTTATTTACTCTCTGATGGCTATAATAGCAGTACACACACTGATAAAAGTGGGCTGCCTGGCAGACAAATACATCTTTCCACCAAAATTCAGAAGGCTTATCAGTCATTTTTTGGCAGATGACAGCTAGCTCAACACCCAGTACGAACAATTTTCCCCATAAATGGCTTAACACACAACAGAAGAGTGAAAAGAATGCTTGGACACTTTAAGCACAGTTTGCTTTATTTTAGGCACAGATACATCAATGCAAAGTAAATGCTCTGGACTGACAGCTCTATTTACTTCTTTCCGGACAAGGTCTGGGGACATGCAAAAGCGTAGTCACAGCCCACGTGCCTGGAATGAGCAGAGTCTCTTCCTACCCTGGCCACAGATCTAGAAATAATTCCCTCACAATTAAGATCCTAGAGGGAGAGTGTGTTCCCTCATTACAGGCACTTCCTTCTGCTGAAGTGCCTTGACACAATACACTAATAAATCCTGTCCCAGGCACACGTCGCTTCCCATTACACTGCAGCAGATCTGTTTCCCCAAGAATGAGTTCTGTGCCTGCTCCTGGGAATTAAGCATTTGCAGTTGAGGGACTATAAAAAGTTCTATTCACCTAATTTGCAGGGCAAAAAGATTTGGGCCATTAGGTCAATATTTCAGCCTGGGGTTGTACTTATACCTAACATCCTATCTTTGTATTATCTACGTTACCAAGAAGAAAGGGAGAAAGAATAAGAGGACAAAGAAAAAACAAGGGGTTTTTTTCTGTCTATGCATTGGGCAGTGGTTAGAACAAGCCATTGCACTGCATCCTCTACATGGCTCAAAAGCTGCAGGCACAAGTGTAACTGTAATCACATGAATAATTCTGATAAATTCTGTGATTAAAGTTGCTTCCCATGCACATGGATCTTTCATCCAGAAACAAGGACAACAGTATCTCAAAAGGCACAAAGCCTGCAGATTAATGAGATTCAGGCAGACGCCTTATTCGAAGCATATACTTAAGAAATGGAACTACAAGCTGAATTTATTTATTATTTATTTATTACTACAAGCTGTCTTTGGTTTTATGGCAAGCTTACATGAGAGCACAGTTCACTAGTTCCAAGCCATCCCTGTCAGTGCTACCAAACAGCATATATACAGACAAATCCCTCACATCCATATGGGACAACTCTAACCAGTAGTATTTATAAAAACGTTACACTAAAGCTCTGCACTGATCAAATCCAAACATTGTGCTTCAAACAAAAAACTAAATAGAACAAACATCTCCCCCTAGGTTTGCAGAGCAGCTCTCTGCTCTCTCAGAGTCACTTCACTAGTTAGGGCAGAAGAAACCACCAAAGCTCAGCTCCCTCTCTGATGCACGGCTCCACAGCACTAAGCTCTGCACAGGTAACCAACAGAGCTCCCCGCTGGCTTCATGTCTGAGCTGGAATGAAGAGTATAAATGAGGGAGGTTATCGGTTTACAGTTAATTTTTTTTTTCACATACCCTGTTATGTTGTAATTGTTTTTATTGGAAGTTTTATGCTTTCTGAAAGCATACCGAGTCCAATTTAGGAGTTGGAAACGGATAAACAGCTAATTTTCACAAACAAGTGCAGATTCCTTTAGGGTCAAATACACCATTACTTAAGATAAAATTCTTGAGAAAAATAGCAGCTCTTCCTCTTGTATTTTAACACACACCACTTCACTCATATATCTCAAAAATCTTGAGAGGGGACTGATATCAAAGTTCTCTATTTTTGAGGGAAGAGAACAGGTAATCTACCCACAATTAAACCACATGTCAGTGATGGGGTTGGGAAACGAATCATGGCTCTCTCCAGAGTATACAGATCATTACAGCACACAACCTATACCCAAGCGTCCTTTAAAGAGCGAACCCTACAGAGCAGAAAGAAATGACGATTGATAGTCAGTTTGCTGACCATCTTAATGGTATGTTGTTAACCACCATATCTAAATGATTAGATGCTACACCAGCAATGGTTTCTAGTCAGATCATTTCCAATTTTAAGCTTCTGGAAAACTAGACACACCCTGTAACTGTACATCCTTCTTCCTCAGGTGTAAAAAGATAATTTTGCTTACCTTATCCTTTTTGTACACCAGGACAGAACCGTGCAGGCTGTCCCTTGAGTAGCTACGTTACAGAGTCAGGAAGAGGTAGCTCACGCCTGTCTCTCCAGGTGGTAAACACACATCTTCTGCTCACACAGCAAGCATAACCCTTCTATTATCGTTGTGAACAGGAGGTCAAACACCACAATCTCCCACTATTGATCCTGCAGGCATACATGTCTGTAGAGATCCCATGATTTTCAGCCTTCCCCTGGAAGCTAGGGTTAAGTTCAAATTTAGTAGCTTACAACACATCCACAGTCTATTCATAGCCCCCCTATGTACCAGTGTCCTAGCTAAGGGATCTTTCTTTTTTCTGCCTGTGCCAAAACCTCCCTGTAAGAGGAGACGTGAATCTGTAAAGTTCTAGAAGCCAACTCAATGGATTAACAGCTAAGCTTTTTAGAGCAACTAGTGTTACTTTCTACGCTGCCAGAAGCACATGGAACACTTCAGATACTGAAGAACTAGGAACATACGATGCTTTCTTTAGCTCTACACCCAAAAGACACAAATTCCATTAAAATAAGGTGCAGAAGCACGACTGTGCAAAGAAAGAGCAAAACCTGCCTTTCTCACAGTATAGATTGGTTTCACTCTTCAATCTACTGTAATGGGGTGGTGGGGTGAGGAGGAGGGAATAAAGCAAGCAGCATCTAAAAAATGAAATGCATCTTTGAATCTAAAGATAATGTCAATAAAATGAGCTTTCAGTGCTGAGCAGGAAAGCAGACACTGACTGAACTCCTTCCCTCAAAATACTGTGCTTCACTCTTAGCTTGTATTTTGACTTCGTATGTGAATATCTTTCTTTTTCAGGTACTGAAGGAAAGCATGCACTCACAGAGCAGACAGCACTCTTGTTAAAAAAAGCAGAGAGAAACTGATCTTCTCCTAGGGATGCTCCATCCCAGAACACACAGCTCAGCAAGTTGAGAAGACTCCTTTTCCAGGCTCCTTTCTTAAACAGCTTTAGAGGGAGAAAGTCAGGACACCTACATACACAAAAGAGGTAGGATACCTAAATACTGCTTCAGACACATTTCCTCCATCCTAAGCTGGACTGTTCACCCAGCAGTGCAGACAGATTTGAGGAACAAGAGAAATGCTTATTCATGCATCAAGTCCTGAGATGCCTTTGGCAAGCCAGCTGGACCACACAAGCTATACCATGCACGCTGACACAACAGAAAAGCCCACGGGACACACACCATCCCCGGTATCCTTGTTAAAACAATAAAAGGAAACCCAGCCCACACAAAGGAAAAACAACAAACCAATCTTTACCTACAAAAAAAGCTCTGTAACCAACCAGTCAGTTTAACGTGAGGGAAATTCAAACATTGCTGTCCCTCGTCCCTCTCAGTTTCTAGAAAAATAACAGCCCGACAAACGAGGCATGAAATAAGAGACCACCACTTGCCTGTAAAAGGACTACTGGAGGACTAGAAGCCAAAGAAAGTTCTGTTCTTGCTGCATGGATGCAATATGAGCTATTATTAACCTGCTCTAAATATCACAAATGAAATAACCAGAGTTGCATCACATAGCGTGGAATTCTCCTTGACAGTGCTCGGATGGTAAACATGTGGAGAGTTCGCTTACAAGTTGTGACCTTTTCTTCTACTTATCACACCACTTTGTTTTTAAAAGGGAAACACGGTCAAAGCCCAGCAGGTCACCTATTTTTTTCCCCTCCCTCTTGAGTAAGACTGGACCACATACAATTGTTTAGTCTAAGCCTATCTTATGCAAGGTTTCCAAGGTCATTACTAACAGAAAAAAAAAAAAAGCATTTACAAGACACAGAAATAAGTCTCCTGGTCTAAGAGCAAGCAGACTGGTAAACACATAAACGGCAGCTAATTTTTTCCTTCTGATGATGCATGAAAGAGAGACAAGTTCTTATTACATGGCAGAGAAAGGCAAGATCACCAATATTCTGTTTACGCGCTGATCTGTTTTCAGCCTTTAACTCAGAGCAATTTCTGAATCCCGTCAGAAGCCTTTTACCAAGTTATTCTTGACATTGGCCAATATCCTTCTGCACCCAATGCTAAGAATTATTTTGCATATGCTCTAAGAATACACCCCAGTTCAATGAAGCAATCTGATTTAAAGACAAGCAACTCAAGAAATAAAGTTCCAAAGTTGTTAGCTTAGCTCGCTTTAGAAAAACAGTACTTCAGGTTATTAAAAGAAGAATCTTCTATTTCCTCTCCCATTTTTCTTTTCCTAAACACCAAGTAAAACAAAAGAAAAGTCTGCTCAATGAGTAGCTTTCTAACTTCTTTATTTTTCATATTGCTGACTGCAAAGTTTGAGTTTTCATTTCACGAGGGAAACGCAGATATGTTCCCCACCTACATTCCTGCCAGGCGGGACATAATCATGTTGGGGTATTAAAAATGGTGGTACTATGTGAGATACAGTTCTCACATACAAGCCAAACTTTTATACCTGTAGTTATTTACAGGTAGTTTGTTCAGTGCCCGTTTAGAACTAAGTACTTCCCCATTAATTCCTGTTCACTCTGTTACAAAGCCTGTTAGCTTGTGGAAAGCAAGATGATTTCCTCAGGGCTCTCACGGCTTCTTTCCCCCCATTTCAGTCACCGGCAAGCTCAAAGGAGCCAGCAGATTTATTTCACATCCATCAGCAACCGGAGGCACAGAACGATCCCAGCGACAGAGAGAAGCCAGG
>VYZX01016160.1:123545-173771 GCA_013401335.1 Brachypteracias leptosomus | reverse complement strand
TACAGAGAGGGCATATCTTCTGGCATGGTGAAGGGGCAAGAAGTTCCTGTTGGAATAATTTTGTTAATGCTCCTGGCAGCTTATTGCTACTATCTGTTGGTATATCAAAGTTGTGGATAGATGGCTTTAAAAATAATCCTGAACACCTGCCTTCAGGTCCAGGGAAGTTTTGAAGGAAGGCTCAGATTCTTTCATAAATAGATGCAGCTCTACCAAGTCAGGGAGAATTGTAATTGCTTATATTTAGCTTTGTAAAGACTGATGATGGCGTGGAGTCAGTTAAAAGCTTGGGTCAGTTTCCCACACTTGCTCGCACACGTTTTACATCGTTCCTAGTCTGCTTAAATGCAAGTTAGCTCTGCAGTTACTTGCATTTTATATCAGGGTGGGCAAGGTCTTCTGGAACTCATAGAAACCAATGATAGAGGAGAAAATAGGCCTAATACTTTCCCTACTCTGCCCCCTTCTGATTCTTCAGGTCCTGCAAGGCAGTTAGGGAGTGCCAGGTTTCACACCATTTATTTCTGCCCAGACCTAATCCTGAGCTGGCCTTGGGAGCTGTCATTTAGCTCAGGCTGCATTTGATAGGACTCAAACAGGCCCCAGTTTTGGAAAACTTCCATTGCAACTACTTGGCCCTGTACCTGTCTCAGGTTTCTATATCAAGGAGTTTAGCTAGTTCCACTTCAAAGTCTATTTAATTTACATCTTTTTAATAGTGGGCCATAAATAGTGCTGAGTACTGACAGACATCTCCCAAATTGTGCTCCTGGACACCTGTCAAACTAATGCGTCACACGAGTGAGGAGACAACAGTTCGTATTCACTTAACTCCTTGAGTGCTCAGGGCAAATATCTTGAATTTAGAGTGGGAAAAAATGAGTGACAGCAAACCTGCAGTAAAAGGAAGCTGTAAAAAAAAAAAAAAGATAGTGACTTGCCTGATCATATTTGATGCCCTGATCTGATGTGGACAGATCTTTCTCATGTAACCAAGCTTAAACCCAGCATTTCCTCTCTTACTCTGTTTCCCAGTTGTAGAATGGGAATAGCTCACATCACTCTACCTTACTGGGGACAAGGGAAGCAAGGGTAAATTCAACAAGGGATGCAATGGTGTATTAGGAAGTGTATGAAGAGCATGGGAGGAGAAATTCTGGCAATGACACCACATTTGTCCAGGCTGCTTTCTTATAAAACAACTGAGTTCAAGAAAATGAGATAGCTCCTGGTCCTCCTGAGGGCACAGACAGCAGGATCTGGCTAGACCTTAGATTCCCCAGCGCTGACAGCTGGAATGACAGCATTGTGCTCTTTTTCCCCTCCAGATTAGCAAGACTTGCTGGGACAGACCAGGAGACTGCAAGTGAGAGGAGGAATGACAAAGCAGTAAGTATAATTATTCCTTTGGTTTTTGAAGATGCCCAGAAGAACATCTAATTTAGTGATGTCTGCAGGAACCCCTGACTTATGTTTGGGGTTTGTAAGACTGAAACTAGGGTTGAATGCTTTAAAAAAAATTAATCAGGGGAACCCAAACAAGTTGAAGTGTGCAATGTGACAGCAGCACCTCACCCAGAGCTGCAGTGCTGAACATGGCATCACATTGAAGCCAGCTGGTTTGAAATGGATTCTGGTACAGTGTGAGCTCACTCAAAGCCTCTCCTGTGCTGGGGCATGGGGTGCCTGCTTCCTCCCTGCCATGAGGGAGATTCCAGAGCCTTCACCCTCACAGAAAAACAAGGGGCCCAGAGCAGAGCACTTTAAAATGGCTGGTATTTCTCCATACAGACTTGCTGCCCTCCCGTGGCTGCCAAGCAGCAGCTCTAATGCAGAAACAGGGAGGCCAGGGTCTGAGGGAAACCATAAAGAAAAATAACTACATATTCAACTTAAACCAAAGTGCCATTTGAGTCACAAGGCAGAGGAAGGCAAACACACTGTGTGATTAACTGGAAGTACCTAACAAGGCAAGAACAAAACAGAGAAATTTACTGGTTTGGGAATAGCAGGGAGACCTCCAGATACTTTGTTTTGCAAGGATAGGGGGTCTTGAGCTATTCTTCACCAGGGTCTCATTAGCAAGTGCCATTTACTCAAAGAGATGGTCCATCTAACATCATCCAATTGCCCCATGGAGACTTCACAAGCAACTGGTGCAAAGAAGGTATGGGAGAGCAGACCACCACTCCTTTTCCAGACCATGGTAGACATGTGCTGTGACCTTGCTGTATTTACTACCCTCATTAGCCCAGCTTCAGCAGTGTTTATAAAGCTCTTACTGAGACATCTCCTATTGCAAATGTGTCCTTTTCTCTCTGTGAACCAGGAGATGACATTTCTAGGACAGACTGACTCCTTTCTGAAGGACTTAAGTTGGGTTTTATGAATGACACCTTGCATATCCAATGGGAGCTGCTGTGGAAACACTGCACGGCTCTGCAAGGAGTGTCCTGTTTCTCATACTTCCCTTATGACTGTGCTGCTTCTTGTGCACCCTCTGGGGACAGAACGCATCTCCAGTCCATGATGCACAGTAGACACTTTAAACAACCCCAAAATGATGGAAACCAAAAGCAACAGTGAAGCAGCAAGAGGAAACAGAGCAATAAGCACAAGCAGCAACTGTGTAGTCAGAAGGTGATGATGCCAAACTGGTTGAATTGCACATGCTTCTAACACAGGCACTAATGCTGCAAGGAGGCCATGTATTTCCCACCAGTTAAAAGCCTGGGATTGCATTAGGCAGGCTTACCACTACATTTGTTTGTGGCCTGAGCTTCAGTTGTACATGTCAGAGATTGGTGTATGTCCAAGCCACACTTGAGACCAGATGCAATGAGACACTCATTTTTACTAAGACTGGAGAGGAGGAGTGGGTGTGACAGGATCATGTAGGAAAATGCCAACATGTCACCTCCTAGAGGACTTCAGGCTGTTGAGTGACACCTCCATCAAGGCAGGTGTCACCCCAGCCTACGTGACAGTTTTGCTTTTTGGGGGATGCACATCAGTGGGAGTATTAGGATTTCTTCAGGGTGAAAGAGACTGCAACTCAGCTGAGCCTGCAGCAAGTTGAAATCAGTGAATCAACACAGTAGACAGACAAATTCAAGCTGCCACTGAGTCAACACAGTAGACAGACAAATTCAAGCTGCCACTGAGTCAGTAGCTCATGTAGTGACCAACAAGGGGGTAGAGTAAATCCTGCCCTCTTCATTTTCACATCTTAGGCCATGCTGCACAATGTTAACATCACAAACAAAACTTCACTTTATGCACAGGTGAAAATGTCCAATGAGATGAGAAATCACTCAAAATCCTTCTAAAACTTGTGTGTATGTGTGTATATACACACATAAACACAGTGAATAGATATATGTGTAGTAAATACATATGAACTCTTCACAGTTAAAACCAATCCAGTATATACATGATAAACTCCTGTTACCACTCACCAGGACAATACATTTTGTTGCACTGACGGAATCTGTTGCTCAGTTACCTTTTAAATTATAATTTTTATAAGTTAAGCACAATTGCTCAGTGGAAGGCCAATCTTTGGCAAACAAATCTGCAGAAAACCACCAGCTCCAGTAGTGATCCTTCAGTATTTGAAGGTATCCCCCTCAGTTCCATTCAAATTTCAACTCTAGAAATAGAAATCAACTGTATCTAACAATGTGCTACAACCCTGTTAAGCCAAGCAAGGTTTTTCTTCTAGTACATATTAATAGTTCACATGCCTTCTACATCATGCAATGCAAAAAGTAAAATCATGTTTGCAAGTGATTGTATTCTGATTTGGTCTAATAACTGGTTTTAAAAAAAACAAACCCAAAACAAACAAAAAAACCACCCCCCACCACCAAGAAGAGACACATAAACAAAAAGAAAAACAACTCTCACATAAACCTTAAAAATCAGTAGACATAGCTCTAGTGATTTGTTTCCAAAAGAAATTCCTTTTAGTAATAATTAACTGTCTGCAGCTGTTAAGTTCAAATATTGTAAATGTAAAAAATGAAGAGAGAAAACTAAAAGAGCAAGAATGAATTACTTGTTCAAACTGAGACACACAAACACCTCAAAAACCCTCACACACTTTTAAAAATTTTGTTTGGATCACCTCTCCTTGTTAAATATTGAAGTAGATTAGTAGCTTGAACAAGCATACTGGAAGAAGCACTACATTAAAAATGCGTAGTTCAAAGCCTTACCTAAAAAAAAGGTATTTTCAGAGATGAAGTTCTGCATCTTTCAGTAACATTGTATTATTCACAAAACCTTGCATGTTACATTTCGAAACACTGACATTGATCAGCTGTCAAAGAAAACAGAACTTGTTTGCGTACCAGACACTCAATAAAATAAAATTAAAAAAAATCACAGAACTTGGCTATGTATAAAAAAACTGACTCTGAGTGGAAATAAATTGAATATAAAAGGTGAAGAAAACAGTAAGGTTCAGTCAGACCTGTACTTTTTACTGGCAACAAGCACTGTGATTTTTTTTAATATTATTATTTTTTTAATGAACTCATTTGTATCTGTGTAAATATTCCTAGCATTAACAATGCCTTATGTAATGTAACAGCAGATAAAATTTGCTCCCCTGTATTTTGATAAAATCTATGACAGGATATTGCCAAAAGAGTCCTTTTGACAGTAAAGAGCTATTTTACTTTTTTTTTTATTGCAAATTTCCATCTTTAAACAGTACCAAAACCGAGGTAAACCCAGTCTCAGTCAAGTGTTAGAGGACCTCTTCATAAAGGGGAGGTAAATCCTCCTTTGGAACAGTTACAACTACACACAGAAATGAGACCAGAGACACACACAAGCAGTTACAGGTCTGATTTACTGGAGTTGTGCGGTCATTTCCACCTCACGGTAATTGAGGGTTGTAGTATGGACCCAGAGAAAGATTTCCAAAAAGATAAAATGC
Source organism: Brachypteracias leptosomus (assembly GCA_013401335.1). Classification (NCBI taxonomy): domain Eukaryota; kingdom Metazoa; phylum Chordata; class Aves; order Coraciiformes; family Brachypteraciidae; genus Brachypteracias; species Brachypteracias leptosomus. The sequence goes on along the minus strand of VYZX01016160.1, from coordinate 168,823 downwards.
TGGGAGGAGATAGAAAGAAGTATCTGTTTCCCCACACCAAGGATGTGACGTGCTGGGAGGGGCAGCCCAGCCTCCATCAGCTGGTCACTGCAGCGCTGGATGTGCCCAGAACCAGAAACCCAGTGCTTAAAGGTCCCACCACTGACATCCTGTCTAGATCAGTCATGGTTCACTATGTCTAACTAAGGTCAGAATAAATAGGCATTTGGGGCCATCTCAACAGGAGTTGTATGCACAGAGGCCAGCTTATGAAGTTCAGCCTCATTTCTCTAATGCTCAGGACCCGGTGTTCTAGTTACACCTACCACTTGCACCCCCTGTTTGCACAACACTTCAGAAGTGTGAAGTGATAGAAACTCTGGAGTACTGTTCAACTTGACCACAATTCCAGGGCTAAAGCACCTTAGCTTCTGGAAGCACAGCTCAGACCCTTCACCTCTCCAGCGTTCTGTGCTCCATACAGGTTTCTGTGCTCACAACAGCCAGTGTGCACATCAAATGACATCAAAGTAGTGCTCTGACATCAGCATCGAGCCAGACTTTCCACTAGAGTCCAGTGAAAAATCCCAGTTCAACATGTAACTATTAGATTTTTAGTACACATCATGTCACAGAGTTAGTGTTTTCCTTACAAATATATGGCACTAAGTGTAAAACTTTATGACTTATTCCAAACAGTGTACCATACTTCACAGCAAAGCTTTAAAAAGAATCCTCTAATTCCCACTTCTTCTAGATGTACAGCTGGTGGGAGGCCAGGGTGTCCATGAATGGTCGCACAAGGTTGTCTGTCGAGAAGTAGAAGATCAAGCCAAAGGTGATGGAGATGGGAAGAGCAGGCAGTGCCTTCTTAAAAACAGCCAGTAACAAAAGAGTTAAGCATAAACCCTGCCAGAGAGAATAAAAAACACAAGGAAATACAGTAAGAAGCCCAGAAACATATCAACAACCTAATATACATATAATAAGCTATATATACTGTACAGCAACCAAAGCCTGCCTGAGCTACCAGTGGCATGAGGTACAGTTGCCCACAGCTTCGTCTTTCACACAAGTTGACCAGGTATTTTCTTCAGCAATCTTGAGCACAGCTCTCTGCTGAGAAAGTGGTATAAACAGCTAGTGCTGACATAACAACTGACACCCAGAGGTTAATTTTTCTTATTTTACGTTTTGTTTTACACCATTAGGTATGAAGTACTGATCCAGCAGAGAAAAGCATTTCAATCCTGCTGAACTGCACAGATAAGGAGTTTCACTGGCAGACTCTAATACACAGTGGCACGTACTTCTAACATCTTCCCAGTTTACAAGGTCTCTTGGGGTAAAAAAATAAAATAAATAAAAAGGGGGGGAGGGGAATAAAATCCTTTGACTGAATTCATTACTGTGATGGGTGAATTCAGGTTTTATCTGGATAGCAGGCCAAGAGCTGGTTTTTGGAGTATGTTTGAAAGCTTTTGTACATTTTAGATAGTATGGCTAAGCATATGTAGCTATGGATTCCTTCTCTCATCTGAGCCTTTTTTTAGTTCCTCCATGATGACAAGACTTCAGAGACACTAGGCTCCAAAAAATATCCACTAACTAAAGATCAGCAGACAGGATTATTTCCACACACACTCCCCCCCGCCTTTAAAATCAATGTTTCTAGACTCTTAAGTATGATTACTGTCCAACTGAGCCTGTAGCTCTCTGTTCTCACACTCTCAGGGACCACATCTGGCCTATGCTTGCTCCTTAGTTCATGTCTAGTTTTAAAGATGTGCTCACTGCAGGGACACTCTAGGGACATTTTTGGGAACCAGAAAGTCACACAGCAGCAAGATTATGAAACTGCAAGAGGAGGCAGAACAAATGTTAACTGCACTGTGAAAGAAACAGAACGGGGTATTTGGCCTCACAGACAAGAGAACATTTCCCATAGCAAAGGGCCCCTGTGCTGGACCCCAGGACATGGATCTGATCCCATAGTTTCTCTGACCTGTGAGGCAGGAAAGAGGTACACTTAACACACTTTTATTTAAGTTAACTCCTTTCTAGTTCTCATGCTTTTTGATCCACAATCTTCACAAACAAAAATCACTGTCTTTCACTATCCTTGGGATCTAAGTGGGGAAATGGAGGCCCAAAAAGGACACAAATTCATTTTCTTTTACCTTCTAAAAATACTGCTGCTGCCCTTCTGGTTAATTTCCATGAGGATGCTGGTGTAAACAGCAAGTTCCTAGTAATTATTTTCTACCTAGGTAAAAGCTCAACAGTGTGTGGTCATTAGACCTGGCAGGATAGAGTTCTTTAGCAGTTACAGTATCATTGTCATCTGCTTTTACTGATAATTTTCATGGACTTTTTAAAGTCTCCTTCCTTCCTGTTTTTTCCAGCTTGAACACCAGAACAAGATAGTCTTCATACTCTTATCCAGCAGTTCTCTTTAGAATAAGGGAGTTAACCTTTTCAACCATGCTTGCTAATCAATGTGGAGTTCATAATATTGACTCTCTTGGCAGACAGGAGTCCCCAATCTTTTAACGCAGAAGCAAACACACCAACAGTTCAGCTGTAACTCTTTTCCCTGGGGATGTTTCACCCCCACCATCTCCACACTTAGCTCTGCTCTGAGGCTGTGTCATTCAGCTTCAGTGGCTGTTTAAAGCCTGTCTTTATGGACAAAGTACGAGGTGGTTTCTCCTAAATAGCCAGCACTTTACCTGTAGTAATTTAGCAATGCTCAGCTGCTGGTAGTTCTGGCACCACTGCTGTACTAAACAGGGTGTGACAGTTTTGAAAAGCTTGCTCACTTACTATGAGAATGGCTACAAAGCAGGCCAGTGTAGTATTCCAGTCTCCACTAGCTGTGGCAGCTGCTTTCCCAACAAGCACACTGTAAAATATGAAGTCTCCAAGGCCCAGCTTCACACCCCCTGAGAGAAGTGGAAAAAGAAAACAAGTGTTAATTCTGCTCCTCCTTTTTTGCTTCCTCCTGAACAAATTCTTGTCCCCTGGGGAGCAGGTGAAGGTTCCTGGTCCTCACTACCAACCTGGACCCTTAGCATCCCACATATTACTGAGGAGGCTGAGACTTCCAGCCCCCTCTCCCACACCTGTTTTTGCTCAGCCTCAGCCTCTGAGGTGCCTCCCTGGGCTGCTTTACAGATGTACCAGCTGAGGACATGTGAGGACGGAGAGGGATGGGAGGCAAGTGGAAGAAGGAAATGTTTAAACTGTCTGCATAGCCAAGAGATGTCACTGGAACCACAACCACAGAACAGATTCTGCAGCAGCAAGAAGTAATACACAGTCACACTCAAGACCTTTGTTGCTCAACAAGTCACAACTCTTCAAATGAACTGTGATTAGACCAAACCGGGTAAACAGAGTGTTGACCACAATGAGTAAAAACGTCAGGCTCTGACTACACTGAAAACAAGGTATAAAGCTTCTCTTACTTTCCTCTTCTCCGAGCTCCTCTAAAGAAGTGATGGGGCGGGTTTGACCAGGACTCCTCGTCTCAGACATATGAGAGTCTGCATGTGAAGGGCTTCTATGGTTCTCTCTTCCATCCTCAGCTTGGTTCCACAAAAATAGCCAAGAAGAGCAGACAAAAAAGAAACACAAGAGGTAGCTGCATTTATAACTCATTTTAATGCATGAAATGCATGTCTGTGAAGCTTCTCCGGAATGGGTAAGCCCTTTGTTTCTTGGAGCTGTGCTCATCAGGACCAGTTCAAGGAGAGACATTTAGTGGCTTTGAGGAAAACACATGTGTTATTATTTGAAACAGTTGGAAGGGGACATGTTCACAGCTTCTCTGGCAGCTACCCAGGGGTTCAATGGCTTTAACAAATGAGTACATACACAGAACTAAGCATTGCTCTGCATAGGCCAGAATGACAAGTAAAACCAAGTAAAGTCAATATGCATTCCCACATTGCTATGTCTTTGGGGTGGAGGTGCTCAGGTACTCCCAAACTGGTCGTATGACAAAAATGGATGACTAAGAGGACTGCCATTTAAGAGGGAAGCTCTGCCCTGAATCACATTGACGTTGGAGCTGGGTGTTTGCATGTAGAAAGCGAACATGTTTCATTGTTCGCAGATTTAATTCCTCCTCCCTGCTAAACAGATCTAACAGAGCCACTGGTGGTGCTTTTGGAAGCAGCCAGTCTGTGATATATTACTCTGACAGTTCCTATTTTTCAGGAGCGCTCATACAGGCTTTCCAGTCCACATCAGCCTGACAGGCTGCTGCTGCTGCAGATACAAGCAGACCATGCTCTGGGACACACAGAGCTTCCACAGAGGCATTCTGTATGCCTCAGCATGTCGTTTGTGCCTGCTCCGTGCCCAGTTTCAAAGTAGGATTGTGTCCCTGCAGTTTATTAGTGTGTCAGCTGCTTTATCCTGAAATAAACAGCATGTTCAGTTATCAAACCTTAGCATACGTCTATCGCTTCAACATAAAATGTTACTGTCATCTCTGAAGTGCAACAGGACCAGATGGGAAATTCTCCCAACACCACAAGTCAGAATTTATTCAGTCACATTAAAACTGCAGTTTAACTTGCTTTTCAAGAAGATAAAAGCAAACGCACACAAATTACCACAGGACCAGCTAGAATGTAAACTTGGAACACATCACCTGCTGTTGGGTAATAGCCCAAACATAAGCCTTCACCCAAGGGCAAATGTAAAGACACTCATTCTCTTTGGCAGGGTAAGCCATGTTGCACTTAGAGCTAGGTAAAAGCACGTCTGCTTCATGGCAGTGGCCTGGGTGCAACATGCTGCAGCACACTGAAGTTCACCAGCTCATCAGCATCACATTTATGAGCCCATGTTGTAATTTACCACCCCCAGCCAGTAAAAGAATAAACCTCCACTAGCCCACTCCCAGCTTTGACTGCAGTACATCTGAAGATGTGTGCTGAACAACACTTCTGCTTGGGTTTTTTTGTTTGTTAAATGAAAGCAGCCTGAATACTGGAGCTTCCTACTTCATCTGGTCATCTTTCCCGTCAGTCCTAACAGGAAGTTTCAGAATATCAGTTCTGAAGGACAAAGTTCTGCCACTAATATAAGAACACAGAAAAAAAAAAGCATCCATCAGATTCAGGGGCTTACACTTACTTGCAGTCTCAAACATACACATTATTTCCATAAGACAATGCTCTGTATAGAAGAGGGATATGCAACAAACCTGCATCCCATGTCTGCTGACTTGCTCCCCTTGCTGCTGCATCTGGCTTTGCCATTCCAACTGTCCACACCATAGCAGCTAGAAGAATGAGAGAAGGTAATCAGCTGTGTAGAACATCGGTCACTGTAGCTCAGAGGAAATGTCCCTAAAAATACAAACCCTTAGCCCTGTAAATGCTTTGAAAACACTCACTCTTAATTGGTTTCCCTAGGCACTTAGAAGGCAAGGTGGAAGAAAAATCAAGCCAGCACATCCATTCCTTTTTTTTAAAAAGTCTATTTCTAAAAGAAATAGCTAGGAGTCATTGTAGTCTTCTCTGTAGGGTAAAGAAAGCAAAAATCAAAACTAGGGTCCTCATCTCCTTTGTTTTCTTCCTGGTTTCTGGGTCTTCTCAAAGACAATTGCCAAGGAAATGACAGTAGTGTAAAAGGTAACCTGAGGTTAACATACACAGCTTACTCCTCATGTTCTCCTAAAGGTAAAGCACACAACCGAGGGACGTGCAGGAGTTGTCAGAGTGCTAGTTTTCTCTCTACCTATTTATTTTGGTTCTTTCCTGTCAAAATGTTGGCTATTTCTCTTTAGGTTCCAAGAACAACTAAGGGATGTTTGAGGGTTTACTCTTGAGATGGATCCCTAAATTAAAAAGGAATACAAACCATTCTGAAATCAGTGGAAGGGAACTCAAATCAACTGTTTACCTAAGCATACGTCAGTCTTCCTGTTTTTACAGGAGCTCAACTCAGCAAAATAAGCCAAGGCAAACACAGTGCCTGTTTTTCCACTACAAGCTCAGCCAAGGAGATGTTTTTGCATCCAGAGGGAGCCACAGAATGTGGTCTTGCAATGGAGACATTGACGTTCTGCATAAGAACTTTATGTTCGGTATTTATTATTTGCTGAGTTGCATTCTCCTTTAAAGAAACTCCTGATTTTTAACTATAACAGGAGAGAAACTTCATCTAGATTGTCTCAGGTCAGTATAACAGAATCTCCAGTAAAAGGGAGGTCAGCTGAAGCCAGCAGAAGCTCTGCTTGAAACATAATGATATTTACATAATATTAAATGCTTGGAAAAAAACATCAGTCAGGTTGTAGGCATCCTCGGCTTAGCACCCAACATTTGGAAATACCCATTCATTTCACAAATGTAATGAAAAAAAAAAAATCAGTGAGGCCCCCAAAGCACTTGAGTGGGTGTCCATGGGTTTTGAGTCACCTGTCTTCCAACTACCTTAATCTTAAGCACATATACCTTTGTGGATAAGGACACCAGATACCATCATAGTTAAAACAGCCCAAAAACACCAGGGAAGAGAGGACTGGTTTTGCTTGCAGAGCAGTAGGTACAAAGTGTACAGTGCGCAGAGCAAGAGGGGCTACAGGAGGAATGAGACCTCACCACACATTTGAAGTGTGTCCATAAAGCATATGCACAAGGAGTAAGTGTATTGAGAGAGCATCATCTACTGACAGAACTTTGCAAACACTACTGTCCATCTAACACAGGGTTTTGTCTGCAGAACAAAGGGGCATGTTCTGCACAGTGTTCACAAAAGGATAAGTCTGCTTTTGAACATTTCAGCTTCACAAAGCAAATGTAGGCTTGCTTTGGCTGATGAGAATTGGCACCAACTGGTAAACAAGGCCTTTTACAAATGGTCTGCTCCAGAACATAAATGTGCACCAATCTTAGGGCAAGGAGATACCTAAAATAGTGCTCTTTGATTTGACACAAAAATAAGTTGAGTTTAATCTGGCTAAAAACATTAACATGCTAATCTTACTCACAGGAATATATCAATGCAGGAAAAATGGGCTCATTCCTCTCCTGTGCAGTTTCTACCAGCATTCTCAGTGGCCCCTTGGGACAGAGAACAGCTATCAGATCTGCAGAGAGAAAAGGGTGAGACAATCTCATCTCGAACTATCATGCATATTTTACATTCTTTATCTTTAAAAAGCTATTCTCCCCTCAAAATTACACCTCTCAATATTAACTAGGTGGTTTCGTGAATGACAGTTTCTGCCACTGTACATAACACTAGCTGCTCTAGTCCCTGAAGATGTTGTTTGCTTAAAATACCCTCCCCAAGTCTTAATATGATAATAAGAGTTTTCACTGTATTAGTCCTATAAAAAGCCTCTTGAGAATACCACATGATTTCTTTGAAAGTAGATGACAGTATTACAACTAGGTGTTAAATTTAATTAGGGGAGGACTGGGGGTACTTATTTCATGTTCCACAATCCATTGCTACATACGCTGACTCCGTGTTTCACAGAAACAAAGGCCTTTGGTCCAGTTCCTCCTTGCCTACTCTCTCTCCTCCATCAGAGCTCCTCACCAATCTAAGCATTACCTCCCGGCTACCTCTTGTTCTGCAGGTTCTCTTGAAACATAATTCATACCAAAATCCATGATCTACTGATAACCATAAACGAAACCTGCAAGACTCTCAGGTTGCTACTGATAAAAATCCAACCACCCCTACCACGCAGGTAAATGTGGTTCAGTACTTCCTTGACTTGGTGTTCCACTTTGAAAGACACGGTAGGAGTACAGTACCTACACAAACAAGTTAGCAAGAAACAAGACAGGGAGTCGACTTAATTGCCCATCTGCCTCTTTCTAAAGCTGCTAGCACCATTTTTTTGAATGACATACACAGTCCTGAGATTGCCTCAGAGCAACCTCTCCGTGAGCCACACCTTGAGAGTCATAACCTAGACTTACCATAGATGGAGATGGCACCTAGAATCACCCATGCTGACCACTCAGGCAGATATTTAATGAAAACCAGTGCCATTAGAGCACTGATCATAATCAGATATGCTTGTTGGAGCTGCAAGGGACCTTTCCAGTGGATGCAAATCATTCCAACAGCTCCAAAATTCCAGATGACTAAGAACAGAGTGGGGTAATCCATGGCCACATTGTATGTCTTCAATACTTCACTGAAAGAAGAATTTTCACAAGAAAAATTAGCTAAGCAATAAAATTAACTGACATGCAAAGCATCCTACTAGCTGTAGTTAAACAAACAAGCCTCCTACTACACCAGGAGGAAGCAGCATAGAAGCAGCTCTCATCATGAAACCTGCCCTGCAGTCAATTTCTGCTCTTAGCTCTCTGGTCCTCCTGCAGGAGATGGAACTGCTGTGTGTGCACCACATGGCCTTAGTCCTGACGTCAGCAGTGATTCTGAGGGATTGAGCAGGCAGGATTTCCAGCCTTAACTGAACATAGGCCTGCAGCTACGTGACCATCTGCAGCAAAGACGTCATGTAAGAGTCATCCCACCAGAGGCATGATGCTTACAGTTAAAGAGAAGTTTTACCAAGTGTCACCCACAAGTTAAAACCTTGGTTCTACCTGAGCTGGGAGCTAAGGGAATGAGCTTGAAACAATGTAGTCTGAGAAAAAGGAAAGACAAGTCAGAGAACCAACTCAGCACAAAGTTCCTTTGCAATAATTCAGAGCCTCTGTACCACGAGGTTCAACCCGTTTATTTTGTGCTCACGGTATCACTTCCCAGTGATTTTTATAGAGCAGGCACCGTAAAAATCAGACACTGTCTGTTAAAAGCCTTATTTTCCATGTTTTAAAAAAGAAAGCTATCTAACAAGTCTTAACCCTCCATTTGGAGAAGGGGAGACACTCCTTGCCTTGATCAAGTTTTCTGCAAAGAGATGAAAGAGACCTGATCTGCCAGGTTACCTGCACCGTTCCCACTTACCCAAGATATATGTAGGTGAACATGAAGAGCAGCATCAAAGAGGACAGGATCAACCAGCCATGGATGAACTATCAAGGGCAAGAAGAGACAGTGATTGAAGGGGCTGTTACACCTCGCGCAGGTTGCAGCACTGTATGAGCTACTGACAGAGCTTCCCATTGTCCAGCACTCTCCTTCTGCACTCTTCCTCCAGTTTCCAAAGACCCTGCGTTCCCCACTGTTGGTGAGGGAGGAGGGGCAGCCAGCTGCTCCCAGTTCTCCCATACTCCTTCATTTTATGTTCTGTCCATTGGCATCTGGTTTTGTTGGTTTGTTGGGTTGGTTTTTTGGCCTCCTTCCTATCCATTTCCATGGGTATCCATAGTGGCTCCAAGCTTAGCCTTAGGTTAAGCATGTTCTCTCTGCTTGGTGAGGAGGGGTTTGCCCAAGGCTGTACAATGAATCCATCTCAGGGCCAAGTTTAAAAAGCTACAATGGCCACTGCTCAAATACTGGGCAGGTACCACATGTAAGAACTCCCTGGGCACCACAAAACCTGAATACACTTTCCCCTCCAAGCCTTGTCCCCTTCCACCAGAGCCACCTCAGGCAGGAAGAATACCAGTTTCCACAAAGCTCATCTGAAACTTCTTAAGAGAAGGCATTTGTAGTAAACGGTACAAGTCATACCTAAGTACAAATGGCAAAACTTTTTGATCAGATGGAAAAGACTCAGACCTGACTAACACAAAGTAGCAGACCTTAAAAGCCTGCCATTAGTGACAAAATAATAGCAAAGCATATTCAGGGCCACAACTGACACTCCTGACAAAGGCTTCTCTACAATATGCCATGACTAAGATGGTCATGGTCTAGGGGTCAGGGAGATGTTGGACAAAGGTTGAACTTGATGACCCTAGAGGTCTTTTCCAACCTAAATGATTCTATGATGTGGACTAGCCAGTGCTAGTCCACATGCAAGCCCCACTTGAACTGAAGTTCACAGCATGTAGGTGGAAAAGGCTCTGGCACAAACACTTTACCTTGTAGCAGCGGTATTTATAGAGCAGAACTAGGAACACGGTCATTACAACGATGACACTGATCATTATGATGGTATTCAACACCGAGTTCAAGAGACGCTGGCCTACAGACGGGGTATCCTCACTGAAAGGGGTGTAGATCCTGCAGTATAAAGCAAAAGCCACATAAAATATATATATATTCTCTTCTAACTAACTGCCCCAAGATAAAACCAGACCTCTCCGTGTGTAGGAAAGAAAGGGAGGTATGACTGCCAAGGACAGCAAACATGAGCTGTAGCCTCTGAAGGGGCTGGGCTCCAGTTACTTATCAACTACAGATTAGCGGTCTCTATCAAAAGCACATTCCTACAGAGAAGCTGTGGCTGCCAGAGCTCTAAACAAAAAGACCGAGAATAGAAATAACTTTATTTAAGTTTGGTAGCTTCTCTCCAGGCCATGAATTTGTATTGCATGCTCTGGATCCTCTTTGTGATAATTATAAGGATGCATTCCAGGTGCTGTCCTGAAAGGGTGGACCTCTTTCTTTCCACACTTGGTAGGAGAGTCTTGGGACCCTTATCCCTGCTCAACCCCCTGCACTCCCTCCCATTTTGTTTCCTTTGCTTCAGTTCAAGGGACAACAGTTTCCGTTTCTCCACCCGACGTGCAAAGTGCAGTTAGAGCCCCAGGAGCAGTCAGCAAGAGCTGGATGGAATTATGTATCCACACCATGAGTCCTTAGGAACCAGAAATGTCATCAGAAAATGACACACTCATCCAAATGAACATGCTATACCCTGATTGCTGCCAGTGAGAGAACAGACTAGGAGTTCATCCTGTGCCTTTTATGCTGCAGTATGAAGCAACTCCATCATTACACTGCTCACAGGAGCCCTAATGACAGCGCTAATGAAACAGTGTAACAGAGGTATGGAAAAACTTACACAGATGAACAAGGTCTTTAGCGAGACCTCTGTGTGTTTACACAGCCACCTTCAGCTGCGTAAAGGTTCTCCCAGCCTGCCCAGGAGGCACTCTGTGTACCCAGAGGAGCACGCGTGGGACCTGTGTGGAAAGTGAGGGATCCCATGTACTCAGAGGCTGTTTTGAAGACCCCACTTACAGCTGCCCGTTTTTCTCCGTATAGAAGCGCACTGACTTTATGGTGGCGACGACAACAATCATACAAAGGGTGACAGGCACAAAGAGCATGATTACATGCTTTGCTCCATATTTCAGAATCTGTTCCTCCTCTTCGTTTTCCAAGGTGCTTTCTCTCACTGGAACATCCGAGTCAGATGTTTCCCCATCCACAGTATTGTTGGGGCTGCGGCTGCTACCTGTTCGCCTCTTCTGGAAAGAAATATTAGCAAGTTCATAAAACGCTTCTTTTCTTTGTTTCCAAAGCTTTATTCCATCATATTTCACAAGGCTGCTGTAGACCACCACAGCACACCGACTTGTTCCTATAGAAAGTTACCAACTGAACGATACACTTAGAAACTCCATTGCAAATGGGCTGCAATGGAGTTTTTAAACCAAAATCACAAATACCTAAAGGCCTCTTGAAGTGCAAATATATATAAGGGCACACAAAAGGCTAGATGCCCAGAACTGAGAAGAAATGTCATCTGAGGTGGCATAAGTTTGACCAGTTCCTCCTCTCCCCCCAGCAATGCTGTGCTTGTTTTACCCTGCTGCTGCACTGACAGCAGGACTAGATTCTGTTCTAATATTTGCTACATTTGACCAAAGCAGACAAAGGGTTTCTGGCAAAACAAGGAGGCTGAAAAGGATATGACTCTTGCAGGATATGTGCATTGGGTCCTGATTAAAAGCCTGTATTTTTACCAAAAGGAAGGAAAAGGGAGGAGTATAGATAAGAGATAAAAAGGGGAAAAAAGTCACAGCGGAGGAAGCGGGAACAGGCACTGCTGCTGCTGTTGGCAGAGGGTGACACCAGAGAAACACTGGCCAAAACCAATCCTAGAAGCCAGTCTGCTGGGATGGACTGAGGGGTAGCAGGACTACATCTGTCCTCACCCCCTATTTCTTCACTCCCCAGGAAGGACGCACACCTACCCTATGTGCCTGCGCTTCCCCTGCTGCTGAGGCTTGCAGGCCATCCTGGTAGGAGGGTACTGGAGGGCTCTCTGCAGACATCAGGGATGTTCTCTCATTGCAGGGCTCCTCCTCGCTGTCCGAGTTGTTCATGAATGTGATCATCGTCGCTTTCCTAGAGAGCACTCTGGAGCTTCAAGGCTGAGAGGACGAGCAGAGGGGAAGAGAAACAGTGAGCACCACAGTGCAAACAACTGGAAGTCTGGAGAGGAGGCACAATTTCAGTAGGGAGGCTATGTAACTCCATCTCCTTCTGAAAGCTCATGTAGCCTGCTGTCACCCCAGGCATGATGATCCATTCAGTTAAAATCACTGCGACTTTGACAGTCAGAGTGAACAGCAAAATGCAGCACTGAAGCAATTTAATACATTTTCTTTGCCACATTTTCACAGTTACTGCCTCTAATTTCCCCTTTCCCAAAAGTACACCTTGACTTTCACAAAGGAGATTTCTCAGTGCTTATTGTTTGTTTTGCATGGGCCAAACAAAGCTTCACTTCAAACGCCAGCTGCCTGCTAGAAAGCTAAGAGAGCTCAGCTCTTACACAGCACTCCTGAAAGCATCAGCAGGTAGCAGAAGTTTCTTAGTAACCCAGAGCTTCAGCTTTACATAAGCCACTGGCCCAGGAGTTACAGGCTGCTTTCCCTGTCAGGACTGTTCATTAACCAGATGATTTTTATAAGCAGTTCTTCTCTTTGCCCATGGACAAGGAGAGGTTTGCGTAGGAAGGGAAAGACCTGTCCCCTTAAATGAGCCACTTTTTCCTTTATGTTGCCTGTGATTAAAAGCAAAACTACTTGGATAGGCAGAGATTTGGAGTGTAAGAGTGGGCGCAAGAAACATTTGGCCTCTTTCCACCTACTGCTGTGCAGAAAAGCAAGCAAAGCAGTGGCCCCATGCAGAAAGGAAAGCAACAGTTCCTCTTTCTAGACACCAGAGAAAGGAGCTACACTGCCCTGGACACTGCAGAACAACTGTAAAACCAGGATTTCAAGAAGCTCTAAAGGCAGGTGATAGGATAATTCCTTTTAGCATTTATTAAGTCAGCTGAACAAAGCATCTGGATTAAACAAGGATAATTCAGTCACCTTCTGATTCTCAGCCATCTGTCCATAAGCAAAAGCAAGCCTCTAATGCACTGCAAAACTGTAACATCTAAATGAATCCCTCTCCTCTGCAGAGTTTTACCCAAGCCCATGTGTCTCAGGAAACATACCCAGCTCAGAAGAGGAAGCTGCAGAACCCATGTGACTTGGACTTAGTCACTTAAATCTGATTCACGCATTCGCAGTCCCACCAGTACACTGTGCTGTCTACCAGCCAGCTTGAGAGGCCGGAGTGGATACTTTGAAGATCTGTGAGATGTTCTTGCTTCTCACTAAAGAAACTGAAATTCACTTTGGAGAAAGGAAGGGAGTGGGAGATTCTCCTTTCTTACACAACCTCCTCAACACATCTGGCACCTTCAGGAAATTTTAGAATGTCAACTCAATCTGCCCAAGTGAAATGTTTTTCAGACATCTGCTCCTCCCCTGCCTTCTCTTCAAGCTTTTTTTATCACTAAAAGAGGAACAAAATGATACGAAAGTGGTACAGTTATGCGAAACAAACACAGGGGCAGCCCTCAAGCCAGGTCTATCAGCTTCACAGTGATACTGTGTTCTTACACAGCAACTCAGCTGCCTAACACCTGCATTTGTTTGCTTATTTCTTACAGACCCCGAAACCTCCACTCCAGGTGCTTAACACACTCTTCCAACTGAGCACATGAGGACTCATAATTTACAGCTGAGGGCCTAGATTCTGGTTCAGTTACACAATTTAGGCCATTAAAAAGTCAGGTAAAGTCATTCAATCATGACATACTTCTAGATTTGTGAACAAGCTAAGTTACGCATGCCATGGGATCTGTGGCCCATGGAATTTAAATAACTCTCAAAACCTTCTGCCCATGTCAGATACCTGGAAAGAAAGATTTACTCTTTGATAGTTTGGGACCGATACTTAGATTTTAACAACCCAGTAAAAATACTAAAGAACTTTTCCCAGTATTTAAGAAAGTTCCAGTTTTTGTTTCATGAACAGAGCAATTCTGCAGAGGATTTAGAAGAGGCAGCCAATTAGCCTATTTTCAACACCTTAGTTATGCCCACTACTTAAAACAACAGCAAAGACATCGTGCTAATTACTAACCTCCACAATTACATGGAAAAAGAAACTCATGTTGTCATACAGCTGGTTTTAAGCACGACATTTTCTGCTATTCCCCCTCAAAAAGGATATGGACAAATGCAAAGCTGCAACAATACTTCTGGTCAGCAGGCAGACTGAGACCTCAGCACAGCTTCACCTTCCCTTGTTTACAAGGCTTTGGTGAAGGCTGACACAAAGAGACCCCAACATATCTAGGATTTTACAGGAGCTCCTGTGACAACCAGCCCTCAACAAATCCTCAGGTGCCGAACTCATAGCTGCCTTAAACTGACCTAAATACATGGTCCTGCCAAAGGGATTGTCCCACCACCCTCAGTCTCTCCAGTACCAACACCAGGTGCTCATCAGCTGTTTAGCTCTTTTCGAAAGACAACAGGCCCTTGTTTTCCTTTGCTTCCACAGACAGGTTCCAGCAGGATGGTTTCCCAGGCTGACTATGCCAGCAGCCCCAGTGCCAGTGCCCATATGAGGAAAAGGAAGCACTGGGTCATTCCGTTTCCAGTAAGATGGAGACTTACAGTGGCAAGCCTTCTGGTCACCCCCAGACAAGCAGCCCACCCTCACCTCAGGTCTGCAACACCTATGGCAGCATGGCTCATAGCCAAGCAGGGCTCTTCGACACACAGTTTACAGAAGCAGGAGCACTGGCCATCCCCTACTGCCCCATCACCAGACCAGCAGGGAATTTGTCTAATGCCACTATTTACTCATCAGAGCTGCACTTTGAACTGGCACCAAGGCTGTGCTGACTGCTGGAGAGAGCTTTGATTTAAGCAGTCTGTCCTTCAGGGCAGGAAGGACCAGCCTGGCCACTCTCACACCCATGGACCCAGCACCACAGCACACTTTGAGCTGAGCAGAGGCAAAGAAGAGAAAGCCTCTTCCCTGGGGACTTGCTCACCAAACACAAAGGGCGCCAGAGCACCAGAGCAACCAGGCAACCAAGAAAGAGGTGTTGTAAAGCCACGATCTTTTCCAATATCATTTCAGTGGTTAAATTAAGGGAAGAGGCCTTGCAGAGATGATTTCTGCCTCCCAAGGACACTGGATACCCCACAACAGAAAGCACAAGATCCTTCTTTCCAACTCCTGCACATGACACAGATACATCACTGCACACTGACTGTCTTGTTCCAGGCTGAGCTGCAAAGGGGGAAGTACAGTTCAGGGAAGAAAAGCACGGAGAGCTTAGACAAGCACACTTCCTATCTGGCTAGAGCAACAGGAGCAGCTTTCAGGGTGGAGGGGGAATGGAAGCTGTATCTAGATTCACAGAAAGCTATAGAACACGGTCTACCAAATACAGTAAGCAAAGAAGTTGAACAACATGTGCTAGACCATCATCAAACTGACCCAGTAGGCTGCAGGATATCAGGCAAGGTTTTCCTCTGTGGATGGATTCAAACCATTAGGTCCCATTCAAAAATCATAGGATGCTTAAGAGCCAGAAGACCAAAGTCTCAAAACCATACAGCAAATGTGAAAGGGGACAAAAACTAGGTCAGTAGTAAGTGCTTCTTACACTGGAGCAGCTGGGGTGGGAATAGAAGGACTCCTGCTTTATAGCAGTCTCATGAAGCCTGCAGGAGAGCAGGAGTCACCACTTCTCTCTTCCTAGATGTCCTTTGTGCAAGGGACCTCTTTCCTCAACTGCAATAAATCAGCTTTACGGATTTTGCTAAAACTGGGCCAATTCACATTAATGTTAGGATCTATCCTTGGTTTGCCTTTTCATTTCCTGCTGCAACCAAATCTAAATCCCTTTATTTGCATTTTATCCATGGCAAATAATACCAGTACAACGTACAGCACGGAACAGGCTGGCAGAATACTTAATGCTCCACTTAGGAGTTAAAATACCTGCTTATACATATTGTTCTCTTTGATGGCAATGAGATGAGGAGAATTAGCCTTCCTTTGCTATATTTAGTTCAAGAGAAATCTCTGGACACTGACAGCCTGATGTTCTCCTAAGTTTTGGCTGCAGTAAGCACTGCTGTTGGTAAATACAAAGAGGAAAAAAACTTTTAAGAAATCCTAAGTGGTGGGGCCAAAGCTTAGAGGAGGTAAGATGTCCAAGTTCTTGCCAATAAATAAAAGCAGAACTGCATGCTACTAAAATGACAGAGCACTTGGAGATTCCACTTAAATATGAGAAGAAACTTCTTCTCAGTGAGGGTAACAGGACACTGGAATGGGCTGCCCAGGGAGGTTGTGGAGTCTCCTTCTCTGGAGATATTCAAAACCCGTCTGGACATGTTCCTGTGTAACTTCATCTAGGTGATCCTGCTCCGGCAGGGGGATTGGACTAGATGATCTTTTGAGGTCCCTTCCAATCCCTGACATTCTGTGATTCTGTGATCTCAGTGGTCAAAAGAGAACTTGCAAATGCCGTTCACTTTCAGCCCCAGAATGCAAAAATTACAAAACACAAGATACTATGAGAAGTCATAGAGATCTGTAATTCTCTTTATCTCAGGGCACACCAACAGAGCTGAACTAGCACTGTTTTCTCCTGCCCCTCGAGAAAGGCACCACGTAGCCCCAAAGGCTTACTTTGCTGGCAAAGCTGAAATCAGACCCTCCCCAAGAGGGTCAGAAGGACTATTTTGCCAGTGTTAAGCCCAAATACACTACCAGCCAACTTCTCCCCATGGTGTAAAGATGCCAGAGCCCTGAAGACCCACTTTCACCAGCAAAACCTTGAAGCCCGTCAGCCTTCACGTGTTTGCCCCAACACTGCCACGGGCACTTGAGCCAGCAGGTGCTGGAGGTGACACACCAGGGACATCCAAGGATACCCATAGTTGGGGGTGGGTTCCTGCATCCTACACAAGCACCTGGGGCACAAGGGGCAGCCACACACAGGGGAGCAGAGCCGTAGGTACCCCCTGATCCCACCACGAGCTGCTGGCAGAGACAAGGGTCAGCTTCCCCCTCCATCCAAGCACATGGGCAGCCCGGCCACCCACACAGCAGCTGGCGGAGAGAAAGACAGACAGCAAATGCTTTAAAGCAAAATCAAAAATTAAAATAAAATAAGACATCCCCACTGCCAGGCAGAGATTTTGCAGGAGGCCAGAAGGAGACCTTGCACCCATGCTGGGGTTTTCCCCAGCCTCTTCCTAATACTTAAAACTCGAGTTGCCAGCGAAGGTTTTTCTATGGGAGATCCTGGATGGCAGGGAACGCCACCACCCAGGAGACATATTTATACTCTATGCATATATATACACAAACGCATAGAATTTTTTTTTTCCTAACATGCAGGTATATAAAAATAAATATACACATACATATATAAAAAGATACATACGCAGATATATACATAGATGTATAGACACACACATATATACGTACATATGTATATATATATAATTTCCACCAGAACGAGCCAGCAAAGCTGCCGGACCCCCCCNNNCCCCCACACTCCCTCCCCCAGCCCTTGTACAGGGCCCCGGCATAGAGCAGAGAAACCTCTCATGGCTCCAGCAGCGCGGTCACCCCAAGCCCCTCCGGCCAGGCCCCAGCCAGCACCACAGGCCCAGGCCGAGGCCGAGGCCGAGGCCGGGGCCGAGGTCGGGGCCACTGCCTACCTGCCCCCGGGCACGGCTCAGGCTCCACTCGGCTCCCATTAGCCCCGGCGCACTCTAGCCCGAACGCTGGCCTGGGGGACGGACGCGCTCTCTGATTTGCCACAGCGGCTGTCGCTCGGCGGGTGTCCTCGCCCACTAGCCACTCTCCTCCAATAGGAGAGAAGGGTGGGAAGAAGAGCGGCCAATAGGGAAGTGGCTTAGGAGACGCCTCACCGCCCGGGGGAGAGGGTCGGCGGAGCCGCCATGGCGGGGGGCTTGTGTGAACTTCACGGGGCCGCAGCTGGCCCGGGTTGGACGAGTCCCGTCAACCGGGAACCAGCGTAGGGGCTTCTCCCCTCAGCGGCAGCTCGGTGGCGAGCAGCGGCTCTGTGGGGACGTTGCGTCTGCGGGTGACGCAGCCTCGGCTCCCCCCAGGTCCAACGCTGCCGCCTCCCCGCTGGGCGCGGGAAGTTTATAATCCCGAGGAAAGGGCAGATAACGGCCCGAGAATGCTGGGCCTCGCACCCACAGCTTGCGGTTCTGCTGGCTCTCTAGCGAACCGAGCCACCGGCCTGCTTAAGGCCTTTAAACGGTGATTTTAATGCCTTTAGTAAATGGGAAGGCTATGCGAGTGTGCAGGTCCTGACTGAAACAGAAAGGTAAGGGGGAAGCAAGGTGTAGAGAAACCAAATAATGGTGTAATAATGGTGGTAAATAGAGAACCAAAGAGTGGTTCTTCTGGAGTTGTGCCCAACCTCTGCTCAGTTTATAGATCAGAGCAGTGAATAGAGGAAAATTGCAAACATTTTAACGTTTCCTACTATGACAGTGAGAAGTTTGTATTTTCAGAGTGTAAGCCTTTTTGTTTAATTTTTTTTTAAACTAACCTGATAGTGAGCAAGATAATCCTGTAGACAGATGAAATCATTCTTCAGTCAGCACATGAAACACTCCTGTGCCTCTGTTGCTATCACTTTATCAAGCAACAGTTAAGTGAAATTAAGATTCTGACATCTCTGCAGCACTTGCTCATCATCTGTGGGGGCAGAGACACGAACTGGAGTCACGGTAAATTCCCTTTGCTCCTGTTGTCACTTAGGAAGGACCTCAGGCACAGACACGAGGAGTACCTGCAACAAGAACTCATTCTACTTTGCTTCGTGCCATCTGGGATGATCTTGTATGCAAAAGGAGTGCAGGGTAAGATGGCAATGACAGAGATGTGAGGTGTGGTAAGTGAATTGCCCCACTATGTACCATTGGATAAAATGGAATTTCTTGCAGATTTCAAATCTAAGTTGACAATGACATTATTTTCTCAAAATTTCCTGCACAATATTGGTGACAAGTGATACACCTTCATTATACCTGTAATCCTTATTTTGAGTCACTTTGTACAGAGAAATAAGTTAGAATCATAGAATGGTTTGGGTTGGAAGGGACCTTAAAGATCGTCTAGTTCCAACCCCCTGCCATGGACAGGGACACATCTCACTAGACCAGGTTGCTCAAAGCCCAAATCCAACCCACTCTTGAACACATTCAGTGATGGAGCATCCACAACGTCCCTGGGCAACCTGTTCCAGTGTCTCATCACCCTCAGTGAAAAACTTCCTAATGTCTAATCTAAATCTACCCTCTTCCAGTTTGAACCCATTACCCCTCATCCTGTCACTACAAGCCCTTGTAAAAAGTCCCTCCCCAGCTTTTTTGTGAGGTCTCTCTGGAGCCTTCTCCAGGCTGAGCAACCCGAACTCTCTCAGCCTGTCCTCACAGGAGAGGTGTTCCAGCCATCTAATTGTCTTTGTGACCTCCTCTGGACCTGTTCAAACAGGTCTATGTCCCTCTTGTGTTCGGGGCTCCAGAACTGGACACAGTGCTCTGGGTGGGGTCTCATGAGAGTGGAGCAGAGGGAGAGAATCACCTCCCTCAGCCTGCTGGCCACACTTCTTTTGATGCAGCCCAGGATACAGTTGGTTTTCTGAGCTGCACTCACCCATTGGTGGCTCCTGTTGAGCTTTTCATCAACCAACATCCCCGTCTTTCTCCTCAGGACTACTCAAGCTACATGTAAAATACTTCGGAGCCCCAGAGGACTGCCGATCAAAGCACGGCCAGTTGTCCTTTGCCAAGGTAAAGTCAGCCTAGGAAAACTGATAAACTGTGTGTTTGGCTGTGTTCTTCATTAGCAGAGTACCAGAGCTCTTTGTAACAGGTTTCTCTCAAGGGCTGTGTCTGTTCTTGGTCTTTGTGCTGAGCTGTTGAGTTCCTTTTCACTGGACACTTGATCCAGCTCTTGGGCTTTTTAAATAGGAATTTCTCTGATGGATTGAATCCTTTGCACATTGTATGCTCAGCTGCTTGTCATGTTTGTATAATATTAGGAGAAGATGCCATTTTGGTTGCACTCAGATTTTCCACAACTGACAGCAGTTTTACACTCCTTTACTTTTATGTGGTGCTCACATATCTGACACAAATTTGGGATAACAGTAAAAATATTTATCTGTTTTAAAATGTTTTACATCTTCAAAGCATTGACAGTCCGAACTGCACTGCTCTTCACTTTGCTGGCAGCAATGTACTGGCCAATTTCAGTCAGTGGTGTATCTGGAGTTACCTTTATCTTGGTAAATGATCAGACCTTGCGAACAATTTGGTTGTATTATCAAGGCCACGTGCCCCAGAATAGTGATGCAGGTTCCCCTTTTCCTTCAAATCCTGACATTTTAAATAGCAATACTAAGTGGTGTTCATTTGCCTCCTGCTTTTTTATCTCTTAGGAGATTTTCATTACTAATACTTTTTTGATATTTTTTCCCCTCAAATATCACAGAGAAGTGGGTTATTTTCCCACTTCCATTTTCAAATGAAAGCTGAGACTTCCATGCAATCCCAAGCCACCTGAAATCAAGGTGTGTGGATGTTTTGAGTTGGGCACCCTCTTAGGAGGCGAGCTCTCTTTGACTTAACAGCAAGTAACAGATACCCCATTCAGCCATGTGGAGTTCAGAGGATGTAAATACCTAAAGGTTGACTAAAAGCCATGCTCATAATCAGGCTGCAAGACAATGGAGACAGGAGTCTGGTCTTGTCCCATCTTTACTAACAGCTTTCTTCCTTAATTGGTGGGTGGACTTTATCTCCTCCTTCCAGGGGCTGAAGGGATGGGAACTGGTTTTACAAGCCCAGTTGGCCTTTCTCAGCAGCTTTAGAAGCTGAACTTGCAGCTTTTTTTCTCTCTTAAAATGCTGCTCTGGAGTATGAGGGGCTCTGGGAGAAGATTCCATTAACATGAATTACCCAGGTGCCTGGCCTGAAGGTGTCTTAGGTGTCTTCAGGTCTCTGTCCTGAAGTTTAGAGGCAAACAAATTCCTTATTTCTCTCCACATTCTCACTGGATCCTCCCCTTTGCTCGCACCCTGTTGGACAAGGGCAAAGAGATGTAGGTCTTGTGCAACCTAACAAAGGGTTTTTGGAAAAATTACATGTACTGCAGCCTTCGTGAAAGCACAAGAACTGATGACACCGGGGCTGTCTTTCTAAGAATATGTATTCTGCCTGCCTCCTTTGTGGTTTTTGGAGGCAAAAATCTAGCTTAACTCAATGTTCCTCTTCTGCACCCTGACATGGGTAATAGGAAGACAAATAGTTGGTTTTGGCTCTCCTTCTTTTAGAGTTACTCCTGCAAGGCTTTCAGACAGAATGTCCCTTCACATGGTTTGTCCAAGCTGCATCACAAGAAGCATCTGACCTCAGAGCGAGTTAAAAGACTCTTTGAGCAAAGCCCCACACTGTATTCATAAGGCCATCAAAAAGATTTCTGCTTTTTTTCTCTTCTTTAAACAGATATGTGAAGTCATTTCCTTGAAGGATCTCTCACAGATAATGTAAAGTGTGCTTGTTCCTAGGAAAATCATGTGACAAGGTGCATCACAGCTTTTTGACTTGGGAGATCAGTGCCAGAAGCAATTGTCACCAGGCTGGTCCTTGTTCTGAAGTGCATGGGGACATTCTGTGGCATTGCCCTAATGTGCTCCATTTTAGTACTTAGACCTTTACAGTAGGAGATCTCAGGTAGGTGTTGGTCATAAGCTGTTACAATTCTCCAACCATATCCAAGGAATTGTGACTGTTTTATTTCAGGAGATATAAATAAGACCCGGAAATAGGACTCCTGACACAAATTCAAACACTGAGATGCTCCCTTGGCTTTCAGATGGAAACAGACACAACACCATCTGTCAAAATAACATTAAAACCTCTTACACCTACACAGAAGATATGAATAGGGTCAGGCCCAACATATCTGAGGCTTCATGCTAGAATAGACGGTGCTTTCCAAGAGTCTTGCTCGATTTATTCCACTCTGTGAATCTGCAGTCCCTCAAGGAAAGGTCATTACTGAATAACAAAGGAAATATTTTTCTCATAACTGAAGATCTGCTCATCTGTAAGATTACTTAGCATGCAGCCAGGGCTCATGACAGAGTGCCACCTGTGGGCAGGTATCATATATTAGTGTCATGCTTCTCTGTGGATTTTTAAAGAGTGATCCATGTTGGTGTATCTATGAAGCCTCAGATCCAACTAGACAGTTCAGGCTTATGCTACAGCACTGAAGAGCATGGCATATCCTGTCTAAAATGGAGATAAAAGTCTCCCAGACTGTAGACTATTGAGCTGACTCTTGGAGGCACACCTCTCTTGTAAGGAGATACCAGCCAGTTGTGCCATGAAAGTTCATCCAGTACATGTCTCCTGTGGTGTTGCGCAGACCTGAGATCATCTCATGGTCCGTTCATTCCAGGGTCTATAGCATCGTAGAAACTGTGTAGATGGCTGCTTTCTAATGTTTGTAGAAATGAGCTAAATATGAGACCCAAATCCAACAGGCAAGGCCAAAGTGGTGGGAGGGGAACAGGAATTAAATCTGGTTAAGTGTGCAGCCACAATGCAATCAGGGATGCATCCAAATCAATGCAGCACCACCAAAGTCTTGCTTTTAAGCACGGGTCCTTTGCAGGCCCATCAAGCAGAAGCAGGACTGCTCTGATGGGAGTACAGAGCTCCTGCTGCTGTGGTGTCCTCTGTACCACTGTCTTTCAGACAGTTTATCCTGCCTCCTTATGTACAAGTTTTGTACAGTTTTTGCTAAAGACTCAAATATCTCTTTAGGAAACAAATGCACCAGCCTGAAAAGCAGTATTATGCCTTTAAGGTTGTTGGTATCTCTTTGGCTTTCCAGATGTTGGGACAAATTCTTCTGACAATTCCAGGCTTTGAGAAGTCAGCAGACCTGTTCATGTGACTTGGAAAACTGTGAGTTAACATTGCTCTGTTCTGCCTAAAGTCAATGATAAATCAATAATGACTTTAACTGAAATGAGATCTAGTGGGAGGTGTCCCTGCCATGGCAGGGGGGTTGGAACTAAATGATCTCTGAGGAGGTCCCTTCCAACCCAAACTATTCCATGATTCTGTGAGGTCAGCCCTGGGAAAAAGGTTAATATGTGCCTAACATCTTTTAAAAATGCACATGACAGACAAAACAAGACTTTCCCTTTAACTATGCAGATGAACCCATACAATTTACTTAGGGCCCTCTGCTGGTAGTCACTGTGGGGAGGAGGTGGGTAAGGAATGTCAATTATACATTAATATTTAGATAAATCCTTCCCCACTTGTATTTCATGGAGGTTCCCTCCTCCACACCCTCTAAAAGCCAAGCCTTCCTATCTACACTAGAGGGCAGAGGCCTTCTGCACATGGACATCTCCTCCGTAGCTGCATTAGCTGTCTGCTGTGGATGCGTCTGCAGTCTCAACTCAGTTACACTATGTGACAATCCTTTGAGGGGACTTCATTGTCAGCAGATTCATGTGAAACACCTCAGGTGCCCTTACAGCCTTCTGTGGAGAATTTATCTGTGAAACCTCCTGTGTTGCAAAGCTCCTGAATGGCTACCAGAGCAACTGTTTCAAAGCCACATTCTTTGCTGGATTCCACCACACTGTTCAGGCCCAGCTTGTCTCTGCTGGCACAGTTGTACCCTGATGAGTGGTCCCATTGCTGGAGTGTCTGCAACTGTAGCAGCAATGGCAAGAAAACTGAGACAGCATAGTCAAAGGTGTATTTTTCACTCATCTAAGGGGTAAGGGTAAAAGTGTTCTAGTTTGAGTTTTATTAAAAAAAGGCAAGGCTTAATCACTTTCTGTTTCTGAACTTTCCTCGTGTGCTCATTTTTCCAAAGGATCCATTGTCATATTTCTGCAAACTTCTCTGCACAGAAACACTTAGAATAGTTTATCTTACTAACTTTTAAAGTAAATTAAATAAGTTTGTTTTAAACCCCTTCCCCTTCAGAAGAAGTGGCCATTCCTAAAATAGTCTTTACAGGCGTTAAGTTTATTTAGCTTTGCATTAACACCACTTAATCAAGCCTTAAATTAGGTTTTGAACCAACTTAGTTAAAGTGGTTCCAGCCAGTTTGATTTTCAGTTGTGCAGCAACTGAAGAGCTTATTACATTTTAAAATAATTGAAATAAAGGAGTTCATACATGAATTTTCTACTGATCAAAACCAAAAGTAGTTTTAAGGCAAATCTACAGTTAAACCACTGTGGCTTTTCAAAACCTTGAGGCTTTATTTTTCTTCTTGTACAATGAAACTGTAAGTAAGTTGAAGAGAAAACCTAAAGATTTATTTCAGGTATCAGGGCATACATCAGGGCATATCTATCAGCATAGATCTCAGATTAAGGAAATAACAGTAACTAGTACCTCCTTTTCTTCTTCTTCATAAGTTCTCTCTTCCCTATCTGACAAGCATCAATTGCTTCAAGAACTTCAGAAGTTAATTATTTTTAAATTCTGCAAGGTCTTGGACTTTGCTAATGACTCACCTGTAATTTTTCATAAGCCTAGTTAAGCTTGACTTTTTTCCATTCCCTTGCCCTATTTCACCCAAATCACCTTGGTGTTCCCATACATCTCATACATCAGTGTTTGCAGAGCAGCAAAGCTTTGCAGGCATTATGGGTGACACTCATCTTTGGTCAAAAACAGTTTCATGAAACACAGTCATACTGCAACTATTCTCACAGACAGGCCAGAGTTGACTGGTGGTGGTGGTGGATAAGCTCTATCCATTTGAGCCGGTCTGTATTTGTCTCCCAAAGCCCAGACACAGATCACTTCAGCCAGAGCTGGGTTGAAGTACAGCTGCTATTTAACAGCTTACATAACAATGCACAAGAGTCAAGGAGAGAGAAACAAAAGAGAGCAGTCTGTAGATGTGACATTGTCCAGATGAAGTCAGCCATGCAGAAAGTCATTATTCAAGAGAGAATTACAGAGGAGAGGACATTGCAAATAAGTAACATTCATTTGAATACAAGCTACAGGTTTTCCAAAATGTCCGTGGTATCTGTGGGAGTGTGTTTGTCTTTTCCTAAATCCACAGGAGGAGCTGGGTATTTGCACAAGCAGAAACAGCGTGGTCCTAATGTGAGGAGGAGGAGGGGAAAATAGCAGAAAAAAACCCAATGTGCTGTGGCAGAGCCCATGTGAGCACATGAGCAAAGGGAGGTGTTGCACCAGGATTTGGATCTGTGCTCAGGGATGCAGTCTGAATTCTCTGGCATTGGCAGGGGGGTTGGACTAGGTGGTCTCCAGAGGTCACTTCAGCCCCCACCATTCTGTGATTCTGTGATTGGCCATCTGCAAAGTAGCCCTGTGGAAATCTAGACCTGGGGCAGGTGGTCTGCTTGGTTTCTGCTTGGTTCAGTCAGCTTGAATCGTGAACCTGAGCTTTTGCTGCTTGAAATCTGCAGTAAAAGAACACCACTGCTTTATGGATGTATTGCCTGAGAGTCACCAAGCAGTTCAATCCCTGCATCTGTGCTGTCACCCAAGGCAGCATAAAACTCCCAGAGGTTGGGCGTAGTGCTGTCAGAAGAGCTGCAATGCCCATATCCAACAGACAAATTTACAGTTCTCCATGTCATGTAGGGATTATGTGGTTTCTTCATCTTCCCTATCAAGTCAGATGAGTTTTCTCATGCAAATGTCAGTAAAAAGCAAATGCAACTCCAGAGATTTGTGGACGACTTACAGATTGTATTCAAATACAAATACAAAAGCTGTGGCCAAGTAATGTCAAAATCAGATGTATTATTTAAAAAGAAGAAAGAGACCATCACTGTAATTTAGAAAAGGAAACAGTAATGGTTGTGACTTTCTGTATGAGCAAGAGCAGCATGTAAGAGAGGAACGTTTCCCATGTACTCATTTCAAATGCTGAATCTGAGACACTTTGGGCCTCATTTTATACATGCTGAGCAGACAATATTCTGCACTTCATGAAAGTCATGAGGTTCTTGGAAGTCACGGCTCAGTCCAGCCTGGTTTCTTTTTAGACATGCAGAAGTAGAGACACCAACAGAGGATCCAATTTTGAAAATTTTGGTCTTTACCTCTCCCTGGCTTAGCTTTCCCGTCTGCATGGGCAAGATAATGATGACCCTGAGTGAGAAGCATCATGAGGCACCCCTGCCAGGGAGGGGGTAGCAAAGTGCTATGTGGTTAGTGAAGATGAGCAATGCCCACTGTAGAGTGCACAATGCCAACTCCTAGATCGTTTCTCACCCACCTCTGCTTTTCTCCCTAAACTGCATTTCTGTCTCCTGTGTCTTTCTCAGAGCTTTTCACACTCCAGTTTATTTCAACATTTATGCAGGAGGTTCCATAACAGCATCAGATTCATTTCATTCTTCCACCGAGTGCAACTATCTTAAATTGTTTCCTCTCTTAAAATTATTTCTTGTCTCAGAAGGCCACTGTGACACTTTTTATAAGCTCAAAGCCTACTCTGCTCATTCAGGGAAGATTCTTTTTGAATGGTGCATCAAGTCTAGCTGTTAGATTCCAATCCATAGTTAAAACAGTCAGTGCTACAGCAGATGCATTCAGCAGGTGATGGCAGATGAGTTTTCCTAGACCTTTAAAAGATTAACTTGTCCCCACTGTAGAGGCGATATCTGAACACAGAACCTCTGGTTAATAGGAAAAATTTCTTTACTGAAAGAGTGGTCAAGCCCTGGAACAGGCTACCCAGGGAAGCGGTGGAGTCACCATCCCTGGGGGTGTTCAAAAAATGTGTAGACATGGCACTTCAGGACATGGTCTAGTGGTCATGGTAGTGTTGGGTTGATGGGACTTGATGATCGTAGAGGTCTTTTCCAACCTTAATTATTGTATGATTCTGATCTCAGTGCTAATGATGTGATCTAATGGCCTCTTAGAACACTAAGGGGAAAAGGAATCTAGCTCTTCTGATAGGGAAGAGAGCCTTCAACCACTAGAACTAGAGTAGTTTTACTGTGGAAAGGAAGTGGGATATTTGAGCAGCAAGGAGAGAAGAGTTTGTGACTTGGGTACTGATTTAGGATACTGGTAGTCCAGGCTGGCTTCCCAGTTCCTGCATAAACTTCCTAGATGTTTATACAATACACAAAGATAGAGACCTTTCCAAAGCCTGACTTGTTCTTTAGAGGGTAAACTCTTGGACAGAGAGATTCTTGTTTATGATATACATGTGTTTTTCACTTACGTCAATGAGGTTCTGATTCTTAAGATCTTTTCAATAAATTTTCAGTTTGGTGGCTGAGCCAAATAAATCAGAGTTGGGCTGAAAGCAGTTGAACTAATCCCTAGTGAACATATCTGGGTTTTATTTGCATTCACAAGAAAAACTGTAAAATGTTGCTCTGAGTTGTGGAACATACTTTATTCAACCCCAAATGAAATCTTTCCGTCTTAAAATACTTAAAGTGAAAATAAGTTAAAGAGCAGACTAACAATATCAAATTGCTGACAGTAGTGGCTGCCTCTTCTGCAAACACCAGCACTCATGTAGGCAGTGTAAAACCCACGTCTGAGTATCTTCTCCACCTGAGAGGAGCTGACCCACATCTCCCCATTTCTCACAGAAGCATCTTCTCAAAGCTGTTCTAAATCCACCAGATTTAGCCAAAAGGAGGAACCTTTGCCTAAAGTTGTGATCTGTTTTGTCTTGTGCTTTGATCTTGTTGTAAAGCCAATACATTTCTGTAGTTCCTTTCAGTGTTAACAACATTAACGGTATTTTTGGTTCAGCCAAGCTATACTGCAAAGTTGATGGACAGTTAATCGTGCTAAGCATGTGCTGTAAGAGGCCATTTGTCATCATAGAACCATAGAATGGCTTAGGTTGGAAAATCATCCAGTTCAACCTCCCTGCCATAGGCAGGGACACCTCTCAACTAGACCAGGTTGCTCTTACTGTTCTTTGTTGGTTTATTTGAACTATCCAATGGACTCGTTCCCGTGTGACCTGCTCTAAGTGAACCTGCTTTGGCAAGGGTGTTGGACTAGATGATCTCTAGAGGTCTCTTCCAACCCCTGCCATTCTGTGATTCTGTGACTCCTATAAATAGGATATAACCTTCTATTGAAATCTGTAAGAGTGAAAAAAAAGCATACAAATGATACCAGCCTCCTGGGGACTTTTCTAGAAGGATTTCTCCTTTCTTTATTCTATAGAAATATGAAATAGAACTCAAGAGATGTAACAAATACTTTGATCTAAGTTTTAGATTATAGTGTTGGGAGGCTTTTTGCTGAAAAATACTTCTTGTGAAGTCTAAAACAAGTGTAAGTTGAGTCATGGAAGAAAAATTGAATCATAAAGAATAGCTACTTGAGCATACACAGCAATGAACACAAACACCTCTATTAGTATCTGCAAATTGTAAAATTGACTCTAAATACCACGTGAGCTGACCAATCCCCACCAAAGGAGAAAGAAAGAACAGCAGATGGCACAAAGAAGGGATAATCCAAAAACCTCTAACTCTGCCTCCTTCAAAACCAAAACTTTTTCGGAGGTCTGCAGTCGAATTTGTGCCAGAAGTCCTGAGAAAACACATCAGACTTCTGAATAGGGATCATATTGCAAGATGGAGCTCTGAACGATTACCTGCATGGTTGCACTGCCCACCTCATCCCAGAAAGTAGTGCTTCTTTCTTCATCTTTTTCTAATGTTCTTCTGCCTCTCCTTGTCATCCTAACTTAGGTCTGTCCTGCCAGATGCTGAGCTCACTGTGGTGCTCGTGCTGCCAAGTGCTGGGTGCCTTTCAAGCCATTGGAGGCCTGATGCATCTTGCATCAGGCTTGTTCATTCAAGTTTTGTCACAGGGTCTCTGTTTTCCTTGTTTTCTAAAGGTTTCCTGATGGTCAGTATTGCTATATGGTGATAAAAAATAATATGAGCTGTTCTTCAGAAGGATAGAGAGAGAGAGGAGGGAGGGAAGGAAGGAAGGAAGAAAAGAAGGAAAAAAGAATGGGGGTGGAGAGGAGGGTAAGAGGCAGAGGGAGGGAAAGAAGGAAAAGGAATTGCTTTCTGCAAAGAGAACCCCAAGTCTGTTCCCTGCAGCCTCTCTCCCCTAGTCTGACCTGAGGAGAGGAAGGGGCATTGGATCACCAAGACTGGGAGAGACTGATTTTGTCTGAGTGGCCGTTGGTGCTGGTGCAGCTACCAGATTAGCCCTGTGCTGCCCTTTTGCTGGGTTCTGCTGAGCACACCACTGGTGCCTGGGGCCTTTGGCTTCCCTGGGCTGGAGCGAATGAGTTCATCTCCCTGCAGCCAACCCCTGGGGTGCAGATACAGTAGCTCTGAGACTGTAGAGACAGGGCAAGACAACTGGAAAAGATTTTATTATTGAGAACACAAGTATTTTATTATTACTAATTTCTCTAGCAATCTATTTCGATCTCTGTGGTGCTCTGTTCACTTGGTGCCTAACATCTGTGCTGTCTCTAGTGTTGGGGTCCAGCCCATTGCCTGCAGCTGCACTCTTTGGATGGCAGGTGCAGGTAGGGCAATGAGGGTACACTGGAGCTTGGCTGGGAGGTGGCCTTGGTGTAGCAACAGCAGAGGTTGCTGCCAGCATGGACATTGAAAGCTGTGGGTCCCAGAAGGGAAGCAGGCTAGCCCAGGGAGCCTGCATAGCTGCTGAATATAGATGCCCAAATAGTAAGGCAGGAAGCCCCAGCCCTAGTGTAAAAGGACTGCTTGGTATGGGAGGTAGAACAGGGTTTGGTGAAGCATGAGATGCAGCAAAAGCTGGACACCAACCAGGGTGTGGCTGTTGAGTTGTAGTGATAGGGATGTACAGGCCCTTCCGATCTGTGGTGTTGCTTCAGCGCATGGCTTGGTAGATGTGGAGGTGCTGGGTGCAGATATCTAGGTGTCCTCCTGTGGAGCTGATGCGAAGGGATTGTTGCAGCTTCTACTGCAGCCTGTATGTCTGGGCTTCTTCTCAGGTGGCCTTCCTTCAAATCAGGACCACTGAGCATGCAGCTGGTGCTGGGGTTTTTACACCACATTGCTTGTTCATAGCAGGTGGGGGTAATCTCTCTTGAAATCGGGGTCATAATAGAAGAGTAACTAAAAAATGCAAAGGAGAGGAGTTGTCATCACTTTCAGATCGAGAAAGACAAGCTACAATAACTAAGCATTTGATTCAAAAAAGACAAAGTTGGATATTAAAAAGGCCTCTTAGGGACCTTTTAAACCTAAAGTTGAGGATGAATAAAATGTTACAATAGAGTTCTGTTAAGTCATAACGCCCCTTGTGTCATTTGGAAGCAGAGAAGTGCAGAATTTTCCAAAGCGTGAAAATGGATGTAGAACCTCAAATATCAGTGGTTTTTAGCCAGGAATGAATGTGTAGGTGATAATACGATGCTTAACAGGTATCTTGCCAGCATTCAGAAGATGCCACAAGAAAATTTAATTTTTTGATATGGCAATATACAAAGCAAGTACAAAAAAAGCACAATATGATGAGACTATCTTTCCATTTCCTGGGCTCAAAGTAACTGAAAATAACCAAAACCTATTTTTTCAGCACTTCTGCTCCTTAGAAATACTCTCATGAGTTGCTGAGAACAACCAGAGAGATGAAATCAAGACATTTGCTACTATTCTTGTAAAGGGTGACTGTATATGAACCTAAAGCTATCCCACCAGAATATCTTGAGAGTTATTTCATGTGAAAAAGGACTGATGTACTTTGCCAAAAGCAGAACCTGCTGCTGCTAGTGCTTGAAGTTCATCAAGTGAGGCAGATACTGGAGAATCCTCTTCCATTTTGCTGAATCCATGAAGATGTTTACAACGTAGATGAACATTTCAAAAAATTGCAGACATCCTCTCTCTCCCAGCACTTCCCTTTTGAAGAATCTTTTAGCAACCACTACACAGTTTCCAGCATTGCTCCACCAAATCAACTGAAACAAATTGCTTCCAACAATTTTCCAGAGTTTCTTCAGGAAGAAGGGAGATGGAAAGCTTTGCCAGAGCTCTCCTCCAAAAAATTAGTACCTATGCTCTTGGCCCAGGGCTTATCAGGTGAACTTTTCAGCTTTTTCTGATCAGCTTTTTATTCTAGAAGAGGTGCAAAGGGAGCATCACCAGAAGCTCTTCTGTCACCTATTGGAGGGACAGGAGAAGTTGACAATGCCAACTCAACTTTCCCATACAAAACAGAAACCTAAGAGTTTCTAATGAAGAAGGCTCCATTTTCAATTTTTTTTCTCAGTTTGACTAAAATTTCCAAGCCATTTACCTGACCAGCCAGGCTTTGTCTTGCTAGACAAGATGCAAGATAAAGAGCAATAGTGCCAGCTGCCTGGGGAGCCTAACTGACAGTTCTCAAACATGAGCATAACACCCATGGTGTGTCATGGTCACATCACAGCATGGCCTCCATCTCCTGGCAAAATGAGGCAGGGGCAGAAAAAGTTGATAAATAGCAATAGTTGCTTTTCATTTATAGAGCTGCAGATGTTTTAGCCAAGGGCCAGGAAGTGAATAAAACTTCATTTGCATTTCAAATGTCCTGAGAAGCCAGTGCTGCATCCAGTTGCTTGTGGGAGTTGGTCCCTCAGAAGGAAGAGGGAAGGCTGCAGTGTTAGGAGTAGCAATGACTCAAACCTGAAATTTTTTGGTTAGGCACCTTTCACCCATGCAGAAATGTCTGTACCCTCTTTGTTCTTATGAAAACAGGTGAAGCAGGAGCTGGGCAAGGAGTTATGATTAGTAGGGCTGGGGCTGCAGCCATTGCCCAACTGCTGTTCCTTTGAGGCTGCTCCTCCCCTTCGCATGGTTTCCCCTTCTCCATGCAGCCCTCTGACTAGCTCCCTTCTGGCCTCCTTTATTTACCTGTGGGTTCTCCAGCTGAACCAGTGCTGCTGGAAGAAAACAGAAATCTGTTCCCAGTGCCTCTCCATTTCTTCTGTAGAATAACCCACGCTCTGTGGTTTCAGTAGCGCTGCTTCTGAAATGGGCTCTCCATGTACTGAGGTGATGCTCTTAACTTTCGACAGTGTCTCAGTGGCTGCCCCATAGGGTAAACTGTGAGTAAAAAGCTACCTAAGTACATTTTGCAAATGAAATAAACATTTTGTTTCATTGTTTTGCATCCCAACCCTTTCTTGGGTTGGCTTCCTATGTTTTTACTTGCTATTTACCCTTTGGAAACCAGACCAGCGGAACCAATGATGCTCTATCAAGCTTTTAAATTCAACCCTCTCTGCAGGACTGTATGTTTTTCAGAAAAGGGAAGATTTGACTGAGCGCCTGTAGGAGTCAGTGATTCTCTTCCCTCCAGCATTTGGATCCAGCCCTGAGAGTTTTACAGAACACTGGAAGAAATGTCAGGACAATAAACACAAGGACAATAAGGGTGAGCCTGAGAAGCGCTGGAATAGTACAGGCAGAGCTAATAAATCAAAGTGCTACCACTGAAGGCCTGACCCAGATGGACACATGGAGCAAATCAGCTGGACTTTGCTGTTAACCCGCAGGGAGAGCCTACGATGGAAAACAAGGGCTGTCTGTGCAGGCTGGAGACACTGGCTGGGCCCAGCTGAGCAGAGACAGCTGCAGGCAAGCTCGTAACGATGACTCCAGCAAGGGCTAATACAATAACTGTGTCTAAAGAGCAG
Organism: Brachypteracias leptosomus; assembly: GCA_013401335.1. Taxonomy (NCBI): domain Eukaryota; kingdom Metazoa; phylum Chordata; class Aves; order Coraciiformes; family Brachypteraciidae; genus Brachypteracias; species Brachypteracias leptosomus. Next base: position 135,913 of record VYZX01016160.1, on the reverse strand, counting down.
CTGCTCACAGGAACCAGCACAAGTAATGTACCTGGTGTGTTGGCCCTACTAAAGTTCATCATGCAAATGTGACCATATGAAAACAGGAATGAGGGAAAGGGCTTTATCTATCATTAGCTATTTAGCTCCCTCCCTCTCTCTGAATGTGGACCCAAGGCTGCTAGTGCAGTCCCAAGACCCAAGGGTGGTTCTGGTGTGGACTAGTATGCAAGAGGGAGAGCTCTTACTGGTCTCTCTGTTGCTGATTCCCTGCCTTACCCTGAACATCACCCTGTCCCTGCTGGTGCCCTCAGTTTTCTGACTTGTGCTGTGGGGAGGACTGGCCTCCTCACTGCCAAATGCTCAGAGCTCTTCCACTTGCAGCTGCAGGGAGTTACCTGTTGATTCATCCTGTTTACTTTGCATCAGCTCATTAAAAAGAAAGGCTGTCCTTAAGAAATGCTTACCTTAAATGTGGATGGAAAAAAATATACCAACCCAGTGGAAACTGATTTGAATTCAGTAGATTATTTCATACCTTGTATGTAAATCCCTGCTTTCAGTTTTTGAGTAGTACAAGTGAAAATAGGAAATGTGCAAAAAAGTCTTCCTCGTAGACAGTGCTTGAAGGGATTTTGAACTGCATTTTGAAAAAGAGAACTCAATCAGTTCCTATCCCAGAGACACCTGAATTTCTAATTTAGGTGTGTAGTACAAGACCTGGTCCATAGCCCGTTTGAATCAGTAGGTATTTTTCTTTGGACGCAACTGAGTAACACAAGCAGACTATAATTTCTGTTTCCTGCTACAGTTGTTAGCCTCTTGGGGATTTTTTATGGATTATCTAAATGCCAGAGAAAGAGACAAAATTTGTTTCAGGTGTGATGTAATCCACTTTATGGGAGTCTTCCCAGGGAATGATCTAGTTTATTATTCTCAAATTATTGTGATTATTTCAAAGGTAATCAAAATTGATTGAAGGCTTTCAAACCTTGCTGATACTCAGAATTGCTGCAATAATTTTGCATTTACTTATGAAAAAGCTCCTCTAATTGTAAATGCTTAAGCATATTAATGGAAAATATTCCATGACTGTAATCTCATCCTTCTGTAATGATTTGGAAAATTGAGTGCTGTAATAGCTATTTTAAATCCATTTGCCTGCAATACAGCTAATGTCTCGATTAAACAAAATCAACCCAAACTCATCAACATTTACCCTCACAGTGTGTTATATACACTTTGAAATGCTTGAAAATGAAAATGGAAGAGAAACCATCAGAGTTATTCCCAAACCAACCCACCAAGACTGCCTTCTCAAAGCACTTGCCATGGAGAACAGGTTAGACCAGATGTGGGCTTTTTAAACTGATACATTACTGGAGATAGAACTTGACAACAAAACATCGTTTTTAGAGAATGCAAAGCCCCACCTTCCTCTTTTACAAATTACTCTACCAGGCAAATGCCTTCAAGTCACTCAAAACTTGAGAAAAGAGCCTCCAAGAATCATTTAAGCATTAAGAATGGGAGAACGTAGTTTTGACAGAGGAAAAAAAAGAGTAATTAATCAGGTTTTTAACAGAAAATGAAGTGCAATATTGAATTCAGGCATTGCCCATTCCTGGTAAACCTGGGAGATGACATCTGTTGCCAGACAAATTTCATCAACAGTGAAGTGTCCTGCACCCTTCCTGCAAAGATCATCATCCTTCTTTTTCCAAAGCTGAGACATACTCTGTTTCCATGTAAACGCAATTGTAATGCTTGTTCATGTTGACAGCTTGAGGGACTCTAACCTCCTCCCATCCATCCATCTTTTATCTGAAACAAAAATCTGTTTGTCCAATCACCTGGGAACACTGAAGCTGCCCCGGCACTGCTTTTCCACTGAGGGAAAAGGGATGAATCCCTGGTTTGCCAGGGCTGTAAGGATTCCCCTAGTCCTTCCAGTGTTTTTCTTGAATATGCTGCAAGTGTAGGTGTTCCTGAGAGTCTTGCTGTGGAAGTTAATTTTTCCATCAGAAAGCAAACAAGCTGAGGAATATGGGAAAACAGAGGCAAGGAGTGTTACATTTCTGTGCAGAGATTCAGCTGGCCACCAGCCAGCAAAGCCATCGCTGCAGTTGTTTAGTTAAAAAAAAAAAAGAGAAATGTAATATTTGATGACAATCTAGTGTCAGAGTTCATGACATCACCTGCTTCCAGCTGCTGATTAATCGTGTGAAAGAAATGAATTTGGACATAGAAGAGGGTGAATCTAACTACTGGGACAAATCACTGCATTCAGAAAGGAAGTAAGAGGGAAGAATTTATCAAGTGTTTGGTAAAATTAAATAATTTCTTTTAGAACAGCCACTCCTCTCTGTCCCTGGAAGATTCATTACTAAATCCTCAAGGCCTGATTGCACTACTATATGATCCAGTCTTTTGGCTTCCATGGAATTACAACAGGTTTCCCCATGAGCAGAACTGGCTGTCAGCTTGATGGAGAGGAGGTGAGAAGATGGTGTGGAGGGAAAATAAAGCCACTATGATTTCAGAGTTGAGTGAAGATAAGCAGTGAAAGAGTCCCTGGCATGGGTTTCAAGAACTTTGGGGAGGCTTTTTAGGACCCTTACTACTCCCTGTAATGTGGGCATTTTGGCTCCTTCACTCTCCTTAACTCATCTTTCAGAAGTATTCCTAAGAGTTCACAAAACCTGTGTGTACTTATCGCTTCCCATCCAGGTTGATTTCCCTGGAAAAAGAAAGAGGATGGGAATGTGACAGTGCAGGTACTTCAGGGCTTTTGAGTCAGGGATTGGGAAGCATAAGATGTCACTTAAAAATCTCCACAGGTGAGATCCTTGTTTAGGTAGTAAATACGATGGCTGGCATTTTGTTGGTTGTTAAAGTTTTCCTTGTCTCCAGTGGTATCAAGTGTGCAAAGGAAACCCTGTGTTTGCTGCAGCAGCACGGATGCCGATTTGTAGCAGACTAGAGTTTCATCTGTTATTCTGGAGTCCCTTCTGGTGTCTCTCCAGCAACTATAACAGGATGACATCCAGAGGAGAACTGGGCCCAGCTTGCTGAGTAGGACAGCTCTGATGAGCTCCATTCTTTGGTTCATTGCTGATGCACCACTTCCTTCATTGCTAAGGCAGCTTTCAACAGTCTTTCCTGGAGGTTTCCAGTCTTGAGTACACTCTCGTGCTGTTTGACAGCTTCACCTAGGGTTTGCTTCTGCAAAGAATCCAAATTTCCGTTTGTCTAACTTTAAAGTCTCTTTTACCAACTGTAGTAAATCTCAGCCTGCTCCATTCTTCCTCCACATGTCTTTTTGAAACAATAAAAATGGTAGATGATTCCCTGAGGACCACTGCTGCTGATGACGCACATGGCATCTCACTTCTGCATCCTGTCTTGTTTGGCCCCATCCATCACCTTCACAGGGAAGAAGAGATGTCAAGCAAACTGTCTCTTAATGATAGATAGGGCTGTAAAAAAGAAAAATATTTTGTTGTTTCAACATTTTGTTCCTTTTAGGAAATGTCAGAAATGTAAAACAGAAGGAAACCAAGTGGTTGGTTTTGGGTTTTTTTTAACATGAAACACACTTGCAATCCAGTCCAAAAATGACCCTGAGGAGGGTTAAACAAATTTGGTTGTGTAGCTGAGGAATGAAGTAAGTGTCTCTGCCAACAAATGAGGGGTGTTTCCAGGACGCTTTCTCTCCTATCAAAAAGGGTCATTCCAAGGCATTTCCCTGGCAGCTTTTATTAATCTCCCTCTCCCTGAATCAGAAGACAGGAACATGTCAGATAGCTGAGCTCTTGCACTGCTCCCATTCTCCTATTCAGGACAAGACTGTCCTCAGCCAGTGGGAGAGAACCTAATGGAACTGGAAAACCTCAAATATTTTGTCAAAGGGAGATGTACTTGTGAAGTTAATCCTCAGTGTGCTCTGTCCAGGTGCCCTCTTCCCGCTCTTTGTAAAACAACCCTGAAGGAAAACAGCTTCAGTCTGTTCTTGGTGGAGAGAAGACCACAAGGGCTGCCAGCTGGGGTGCAGGCTGTGTTCACAAGGTGAGCCCTCTCCCTGCAGGCTGCGCTGTACCCCAAATGGGTGAAGAGGCAACATCTCCACCACCCTCAAGAAGCCAGTCTCTGAGCCAGCAGAGACACACCAATTTCCCTGTTCTCACTCTTCCATGTTCTTTATGCCAGGGCAGGTGTCTCCCTGTTCCCCTCGCCAGACAAGTCCTGCTCTTCTCAAACAGCAGAAGTCTGTGGGAAAAATGGCAGGAGTGTGGGTGTACAAAAGCCCAGCTGAAGGGAGACCTGGGAACTCCCCACCAGGGAGCAGCTGAGCCTTTTGGCCTGCCCCTCTGAGGCACCATCTTCTGCCAGCTCTGCCTGCCTCAGGCCAGCCTGAAATCCTGGATGCTGCTGTCAGGGGTCATGGTAGAATTCGATTCCCTGAGGGTTACAGGTGTCTATATGTGTGTCCAGAAAGGAGGAGAGCAAAGGATGGAAAAGGATTGAAGTGGGAAGAAACCACAGGGATTTTGCTGAGGATCTGCAGGCCCCACACCTCTCCTCTTCTTGCCCTCGCTTTGCATCTCATTAAGTTACTTAGACAATTAGGTGAATTCCCCTGGGAAGAAGAAAGCAGCTAGCTGGAACTCTGTGGTATCCATCCCCATCCGGCAGGAAGCAGGAATCAAATATGTAACATTTAGGAATCCATTAGAGCTGCAGTCTATCTCATCAGCTCTCGTTCAGTGAGCTTGGAAATGGATGGTTAATGTCTCCTCTCTGGGCCAGATCTTCACCTTCCCCAGCTGTAATGGCTTTTAAAATATTTAATTTCAAGCAGCTCTAAGTACCTGCCAGACCATGAAATATCTTTCATGTTTTCCAAAGGAAAAGAAGAATGGGGACTCCCTTCTGTGCAGCATAGAGAGTTCTGAAGAGTGGCAAACTTCATGGCGAGGTGAAAGACCATTGCAGCTCTTGAAATCTGTCTTCTTACTCAGGCACCTAAATGTGGGTTTAAATACTTCAATTTAGTTACACAGAGGTAAAAACTCCAGCCGGGGTTAGAGAGCACATGGTAGTAGAGTGGCAAGTGACAACGATCTGAAACTCTGTAGTCTGCAGCAGTGACTTAATCTTAAGAGAGAGAAATAACTCTGCTGATGCAGGAGCAACCTAGGAACACTTGGGGGAGGAAGAAGGGCAGCGCAAGAGGGAGCCTTGTCCTGGGCATAGCAGCCAGGGAAGGTGGGGGCACAGCAAGGACAGTTATGTTGCATCGCTGGATTTGCTGCTCAAATGCAGAACTAGGGATGTAGCTCAGAGAGCACCCAACTCTGAGAGTGGCTGTCTCCAGAGCAGGGGCAGGGGGCAGCAGGGAGACAAGGCTCAGAATAGTACTAGTTGGGGATGAAGAAGCTGCTCTTGGTACCGTTAAAATGCACCCTTATTATGCTTGAGCATGTTTGTACGTATAGAAATTTGTGACAGTGCAGAGAATGTTCCTAGGTGGGTATGCAAGCTGTTGTTTCCATAAGGGCTTTACTGACCTCCAGTTGTTCAGAGGAGAAGGATGATCCAGCGTCTGGGAAAGATGTTGGTGCTTGAAACAATTCCATGTGCAAGGACGGGTGTTTTCCAGGGACTGCTCTAAAACAGCTGCTTTGCAGGGTCAGGGTCTGCTGACCTTTGCAATTTGTTGTGTGGCAATGAGCAGTGCTACGTACAGAAAACAGCACAGATAACACACTGTTGTCTGGCAACATCAATTAGGAATATTTTTGTAGCTCTATTGCTTTAGCTATTCAAAATTATAAAATCAATCTAAATCTGCCAGTTTATTAAACCGTGCCTCACTCATACAAAGCTCAGCTTTTTTCCTTTAGCAGACACAGGAACAGACAAAGGTAAACATCTACCCATCATAGAAATATTATAGTAAATCCTTAAAGTATTTTATTATACCACATGCAAAAATAGATTATTGGAGAAAGCCAAGAAACTTTAATTTAAATTAAATGCCCACAGCCTGGTATGGGCTTTAAAGTTTTTAATCAGGTCCTCTTCAGTGCCTTCTCTCTTCCAGTTTTTCAAAACACAAAGATCACTCATTGCAGAGTGGAAACTTGGACAGCATTTCTTGTGATTCCACGTTCATCTCATCCCTACAAGGTGTGGTGGAATCTCACAGCCCTGGAGGCTGAATATGCCCCTCGTATACTACCACCAACATCACACAGTGTATGTGACATGCTGCACTTAATAAATAGCTTGTCTTTTTCCTGCTGCGAGCGTGGCTATCTCAAACAAATGCAGAGCTGCCCAATTATGGTTATGTGGTCACATAGTGGAATAACTGTGACCTATGAATAGGAAAAAACTTTTCAGACAATGAAGCAGTAGTTGAATTTTAATTGTTTTGTCCCCTCCACCGCAGACCTGGGTACAACTTTTAGTAGCCTCAGGGTCCAATTTTATTTTTACTGAACCTCAGTAAAACTCAACAATACGTATTTCATGTGCTCCCAGTGCCTGTAATTGTCTGTGCAAAAAAAAAAAAGAGCCATTAATGCTGAATCATGGGTTACTCCCCAAAAGTGTGTTTGCTATCAGCAAATAGCAACCGTGGGCCAACTCATAATGTAAAGCCCCACGGCAGTGCAGAGGACCACAGCTGTGGCACACAGTGACTGCACAGCTGGGCTCTTCTCTGGCACCAGCAAAAGCCAGGAATGTGGGCACAGAAACTGCTGGGCATATCCAGACATAAAACTAGTGAGTGTTCACATCAGACCTGCTCATCTTCACCTTGGGGAGTTTACTAGGTGAGGGAAAACAAAAGATACCACTGGCATATATGCATTGCATCAAGAGGAAGTGTAACTGCTTGTGCTAAGGTTCCTAAACTTCCTTGCCTATCATGTGTGCACGTAATTCCTTGTCAGTATTATGTGTTATGCTATGCATAATATTTTCCATACATACGTTTTAAATCTCTCAAGCTCTGCAACAGTTCTCCACAGTCCCACTGCAAACCCTGGAGCCTGTGAGCCAACCTGATGGTCTTAGCCCAGCGCTAACACACAGCATATGTGCACTGTGTGTGGATGTGTAGGATGGATGGATCACTTCCTCCAAGGACCCCAAGCAGATATGAAACTTCAGGCAGGTCACAGCCACAAGTACCCTGGGAGACACGGGACCTCTTAGCACGTACTACCTGTTTCACAGGCGGGCAGAACAGGGTGGAGAGGCAGAAGGGCACTTTGCTGACACCCCGCAGTGTGGCAGGGGCAGAGCCAGGAGCAGACACTGAGATCTTTGGCTGCCTTTCTTGGCTGTGCTTGGTGTGGCACAGGGCGAGGTGCAGGCAGGAATGTGTGGAGGAGGCTTCCAGAGAACAAAACGGGTTCCTTTGTGTTCTAGGTGGATGTATGAGCTCAGGCAAACGTGGGTGCAGTACACAGGCTGCTCTAAATTACATGGCCTCGCTACAGGTGTCCCTGCAAAGCCCTGTGTTCTTGCTTCCTGAACTGGAGCTGGCACAAAAAAACATTAACCAGTCGCTGTTTAATTCTGCCATTATGTGTGTTCCTGTGGGATAATGGAAGGGGAGCAAATGACCGGATAACCCAGCTTGGAGGTCACTGAGAGCTGGATAAAACAGCAGCTTTCTGACCTGTTTTGCCGCTGAAGCAATGCAAAAGGGCTGGTGTGAGTAAAACATCCAGAGCCCTTTTCTCAGGCCTCCATTTCCCCTGCCAGCCCAGCCAGCCCAGAAGCGTGTTGTGCCTGTCACAGCCACCAGCCTGAGCAGAGACAATTCTCAGCACATAATTCAGTGTTGCTTTTCCTCTTGAGTCTTCTGTGGTTCTTTTTAGTGTAAAATATTAGCCAGATTTATTCTCTGTGACACTGGTATAAACATAAAACAAGTCTGCTGACTATAGAATTACTCTGTGTTTATCCATTTATTTCTGTATTTTACACAATTGTAAGATTCAGCTCGCTGGAGAGGAAATGCTGTCAAATACTGACTTCCACTGCAAGGAGGTTCATTGTCTTTCTGATGCTGAACTGGATCAATAGTGACAGTTTGGACAACTCATCTTTGAAACATAGTGAAGGCTGTCTTGTCCAACCAGTCCAAAACAAGACAGACAGTAATAATTTTAGAAACTAACCTTATAATGAAGGAAGAATGGAAGGAGGATGGTACTTTAGGATTGTAGCTATTTTATGATTAAATTGTTATTATTTTTTCTAGTTTGTTTTTACAATTGGGTTGATATTAAGTAGGCTGTGGTCCATTCTGTCCTGTTCTAGCTTTATAATGCAGGCCACGCCATATTAATTGAGTGCTTCCAGGGATTGAAGTAAATAGGATGACCGATATCTATCGTGCAGCTGTTGTCCCCTCTCCATGGAAAGAGGTATTTCTGCAGTCCAGGACCTTGTTTTGGTGAGGTGTTTTAGGTTTGGTTTTTCTTTTGCTTGTAACTGTGGTTTGGATTGGGGAAGGAGTTCTTCTTCAAATCAGTACATGTCTCTCTGGGTTTTCCCTAAGGAAAACAGGTCAGGGGAAAGAATATACCATGCACTTAGAGTGGAAAGTGCTGGGAGTTGCAACACATCTCAGCCTTGAGGAGTCTGTTGCCAAGCCTCAGGCTCTCACAGTGGTGTGAGCATCATTGTGCCGGAGGCCAGGTCACCATCTTCCTCTCCATGCTCTGGCAACCTATCGGATACTATCCCAGGGCTCAGCATGGCAAGCCTTGAGATGTAGACCAGCACCTCAACTTCAGAGGTTTTCTAAGGTGTCTAAAGTAGCAAAGGACCATTCTGCCTGTGCTTGAGAGGGTCACCAGCGCCAGTACGGTGCTGCCAGGTTTGCCAGGACTTCCCTAGCCCTGGAGGGCTGTGCCTGGGAGCAGGCTTTAGTAGCAAGCAGAACATTAGCTGGGGCCACGGCAGAGGCTGAAAGGATTAAACCAGCCTTGGCTGTACTGTCTGCTTTTCCTATCCAGCCTTTGCTTCCTGCGCAGCTGATGTCCCCTCCTGCCTGAACAGCCCTCTCATGTGGCTACAGTGGGGGCAGGAGCTCCTGCTGCAAGAGCCAAGCCTCCTCTTCCTCCCACACGTTCACTCATGGCTGGGTCTGTCCTGCTGCCCCTACAAACAGCCAGCACCCCGCAGCGCTCGGCAGCCCTGCACCCAGGGGTGCAGCAGCTAGAGCCCAGCTGAGCCACGCACACTGCTCCCTGGGCACAGCCAGCACATTTGGGACAACTATTTTTAAATGAGACATGGTAATTAACGTGTCTGCCTTCGAGCTCGCAGAAGTGCTGGGAGGCTGTTAACTTTGATGGCTGTGATATTTCTTTCCGCAAATGCTTATAGCTTATAGCGGGAGATGTTCCACAGTTAGAACAGCTCCATGCCCTTCTCTAAGTGTCTGTCCTTGCTTTATTTCAGGACTAAAACATCCTGCAGTGGATATATATCCTTTCCAAGTGGGAGATCCTGTTCAATTTAATGGCCCTGCTCTCTTGAATAAGGACAAGTTGCCCACAGAAAAGTTGGCTGGATCAACTGTTTGCCCTAAGTCTGTCTGCTTCAGTTTCCTCAAGCACTGCCATGATTTTCTTTGGAAGCAGGAAGTATAAATTCAAATGAAGAACATGGCTTAAGCAGAAGCAAGATCTTTCAAGACCCAACATTGGACTTTTACTTGAAGAAAGTATGTTGGGATTGCGAGCTAGTCCAAGAGGGACCATCTTTTTCTTCTCTTTATACAGCACCTAACGCAATAGTGCCAAAGCCATGGAGAAGGCTCCTCAGCAACATCAAGCAACCACAGCAGTGCTGGTGCCTGGAGACACCTGTCTGTGTCTATGAAATGAATTTGTCTCCTTTTTCACCACCGTCCTTGTCCCTGAATTGGACTAGCAACCTGTCTCAGTTCGTCCTTTCCATCTAGGCTAACCTAACTTGGTTTTCACTGGGTTGGAAATATGTGTGCTGAAAGATGTCTACTCCTCCTTCACTGTACAACGTGGACTGCTGCCTGGCCCCAGGCTGGAAACAATTATTTCCCTCCTGTACCTAACCCGTTCTGAAAAGTCAAAGACTTATCCCTAGACTTTTTTTTCCTCTCTCCACTTTTATTAGCTGCTTCCTTCATAAAGAAAAGCTTGTTGTTGTATATAATACCCACAAAACAGCTCCAGACGTCACATATTTCTGTTACATGACACAAATGCTGCCATGTTTTAAGGCCAGGTCTTCCTTAGGGAGTTTTATATCAGTAAATGTGCTACAGTAAACCCACCACACCTTGGTCCTGTTCTGATAGGCCACCTCAACATCAGGAAAAACTTCTTTACTGGGAGGGTGACGGAACACTGGAACAGGCTGCTCAGAGTGGAGTCAGTTGTGGAGTCTTCTCTGGAGACTTTCAAACCTCACCTGGGTGCATTCCTGTGTAACCTGCCTTAGATGAACCTGCTTTGGCAGGGGGGCTGGACTAGATCATCTCCAGAGGTTCCTTCTAACCCCTACCATTCTGTGATTCTGTGGTGGTGCTTGAATTTGTGGGACTTTAAGAAAAAGCTTTAAGCACCCATTGTGGTTACACTGGTGTAAATACTCTTAACCCCAAAGAATGGTCAAAACATCCACAGACACATGTGCAGTTGGTGGTTGCCAGTACATGCAGATGTTGTCAGCACAGCGTAGTGCAGCTGTTTTAAAAAAAGAAGATACCTGCTTCTGTATCTATTCCTGGCTTTATTCTTTCTTTGGAATGTTCCCACTTTGTGCTCTGTGTTTGCAGACACAAGGAAAAGGGAGCAGCAGCTGACCAGAGCCTGCAGATACTCGCACACAGGGGGAAGCTTATGCCCTTGAATAGTGCCATTATAGTTAGCGGGGGGGTCGCTTTTCTGAGAAAGATTGATCTCATGAAAGACCAGTTCCTGACCAAGCGCAGGCACTGAGGAAACGGATTGGAGTGGAAAGAGTCTAAAAATCTCTTTTCCTGCTGCACTGAATTCAAAATAGCATTTCTTTTACCGGAAAAACAAACATAAGCTCATTTTGGGTGGCTCTGTCTGCCTGTGGGCTTGGCAATCCACACCTTCTGCAGATGCGGAGACCTCTCTGCCCCTGTTTATGCTCTAGAGGTTATGCCTTAGTGACAAAAAGCTGATCGGCTGGGACATCAATTTCCCTCTCCAGGGGGAATTCCTAGCTGTGAAATCCTATCAGAGAAAACTTGCTGTTCTCATCTTTTTCTTTTTTTTTTTCCCTTGTCCAGTCCAGACCAACCCCAAAACTGCCATCTGGGTTTGACCTTGACAACTACAAATCACAGAGCCTGCTCTCCCAAAGTGCTGACACGCAGACAACTGTTTCCAATGAGTTATCTCGATGCAGAAATCAGGCTGTACCACAGCCAAGAGCCTGCTCCCTCTGCCAAGCGGGACCCGTGCCTGGGGGCCGCAGGAGCTGAGGAAGCGTGGCCTGCCCTGCGTCCAAAAGTTGGGACAGTGTCCTGGGCACATGAGCTACAGCCCTGCCTAAATCTGGGGCAACACCACAGCGCAGGGGTGTGCTTATAACCCTAGTGTTTGGCACCCGGGGATGTGGGAGTCAGCTCCCCTCCATGGGACACACTCACCCAAAGCAGGGAGAGCTTCACATCCAACCTTGGTCTGGTGTGGATGACCCAACATGCTGAAAAGCACTGGACTGAGCCGCCGTCCCTGGGGAAAGGGGATGCTGCCTGAAATCATAGAATCGTTTAGGCTGGAAAAGACCTGTAGGATCATCAAGTTCAACCTTCATCCCAACATTTCCTTCACCCCTAGACCATGTCGCAAAGCGCCACATCTATTTATTTGTTGAACACCTCCAGGGATGGTGACTCCACCACTTCCCTGGGCAACCTGTTCCAGTGCCTAACCAAATGCCCGGGCGCCCGGGGTTGTGGGGAGGCCTTTGACTCCTCGGGGTGCGGGCAGCAGCTTTTGCCTCGGCCGCTGTGCCCCGGGGAAGGATCGCGAAGGGCGGCAGAGTCAGGGAGGGAGGGATGCGGAGGCAGGGAAAGAGGGATGTGGAGGCTGGGAGAAAGGGATGTGGAGGCGAGGCGGGAGGACGTGTGGTCCCCCCGGGCTCCAGGACGTGACCGCCGGGGGCCCTGCATCGCCCGCTCCCCCCGGGGGTGGAAAATGCCTCGTGTGTCTTTAACCCACGGCGACCAAAACGCGGCGGTGGTTTGGTTTTTGTGTTTTTTTTCTCTCTTAGTTAACAATGGAAACTTTTTTTTTTTTTCAGTATTTCCCTCCAGCCGAGCAGCGCCGAGCGAG
>VYZX01016160.1:0-123531 GCA_013401335.1 Brachypteracias leptosomus | reverse complement strand
CTCCTCCTCCTCCTCCTCTCTCCGCCTTTCCAGCCGCGCCGGGAGCGAGCGCTGAGGACCTGCCCGCGCAGCCTCCGCCTCCGAAGCGCGGAGCAGGGAGAGCCCGGCACCCCCCGGCACCCCCCATCCCCCCCGCCCCGGGGCGAGGAAAGCCGCTCGAAGCCGCGGAGAGAGCGGGACTCCGCAGCGATGGTTCCAGCAGCGTCCTGCGGCCGCCGGCGCTGGCGGGAGCTGCCGGGCGGCGCGCACTGAGCGCGGATCCTGCGCCCAGGTAAGCGGCGGTGGGTTAGGGTTTGGGGAGGGCGAACACACCGCGGTCGACCCCTCCGCTGGGGAACCCCCCCCTTCCCGGGGGCCGTGCGCGGTGTCAAGCGGGCCCAGCGGGGAGGAAGGGGCGCGGAGCGGGCGGGCGGAGGGGCCGGCGGCTGCCCCGAGGTCGGGCGGGAAGCCCAGCGCCCCAGATGTGGCCGAGCACCTTGTGCCGTGCTCGCTTTCACACCCAAGGCGGAGTGCGGGCAGCGTTGCGGTGCCGGGGATCCCTGCGAAGAGGGGTTGCCTGGGCTCTGTTGAGCCTTAGCCGCCTCCGAGCAGCGCCTGAAGGGATGGGGAACCCTTTGCTCACACAGTCGCTGGGGACTGTGGTTGGACTTGTGGGCATTTACCTGCCAGGAGCCTCAAGGGGTCGTGCAGGGGTACCGCTGACAGCATCGCACAGAAGTGCTTCCAAAGACACATCCATCCGTGGCTGGAGTTAACACACGTGTGTAAACAAGCCTGCACACACATGTGAGCAGCATGTCTGTGTAGCTCCCATGGGTTCCCGTGCCCCAGTGTGGGATGAGGATTGCAGCTCTGGTGGCACATGGAGCATACGACACGAAGGCAGGCACAGTGGAGGACAGAGGGGTGCAGAGAGCCACCTACAAAAGCAGAGCCTCTCTCACACCCGTACACACTCACACACACAGCAGGGCAAGCACCACTACATGTCTAGGTGTGTGGGATCTGGGCTGTGACTTGGAGGCAGTTGCAGGGTCGGTGGCCCAGAAGGCAGAGGTGTGCAGGGGAGTCACCTTTAGAGAGGGTGTGTGTGAAGATGCACAAGGCCATGTTGTTGCGCGTGGTAAGTTAGGGGAGTAGCGTAGACGTGGTCCCACATCATGCAGAACTGTGCAAGCAGGGAGTCTTCACAATGTGTCATTGAACGTAAATCCATGCCTGAGAATCAATCTCCATGACAGGCTGGGAGGTGGCAAATTTCGGCTGTTTGGAGTTTTTCCATTCCTTCAGAAAATGCTAGCTTTAGGGGCCAAAACTTGAAAGCTGCCAACTTTCAGCCCGCGTCAGTTGACCATAACTCCCTAATTCTGTTGCAGGAATGGCTCCTGACTGTGTGTCCTCTCAGACACCGCTGCTGCGGCTGCGTTGACAGCCAACCTGGAGAGGGGGCAGGGAAGGCAGGAAAGAGGGGAAACAGCCTCAAACCTGATTTCCTCTTGGCTCAGACCCTTCTGATGACCAGACAGGGCCATGTCCCCAGGGGTGGCACACTGGGGATGCATGCAGGTGTGCACAGGGACTGGGAAAGCAGGGGGGGCACACAGGAAGGAAAAAGTCCAGCCAGCTGTGTGCACAGCTGGAAGGTGAGTATAGGAAGTACACAGAGCTACTCTCACCGCTTGTCTCTCTCTATCTCCCCAGCTGTCCCGTTTTATGGAGCTGCAGGCCACAGCCAGCCCAGCTCCACTGCTGCTTCCCGGTGATGCTGCTGGTCCCAGTGTGGAGAGACCCCCAGCAGCCCCGCGGAGCCTGAGCACCGAGGCGGCAGCGGCCCCCCAGTGCACCCCGGCTGACTACTATGGCCGTGTACTGCTATGCGCTCAATAGCTTGGTGATGATGAATAGCAGCAACAGCGAGGTGACAAGCGGCGGGAGCAAGACGCCACCTCCTCCCACACAAGTGCTGCCCAGGGCACCAGAGACACCCGGCAGCTGCCGCCCACTCTCCGTCTTCAGCCCGGCCTCCGTGTCACCCCGCTCCCCGCGCCGTGGCCCCGCTTTCCTCTTCCCGCCACTTGAGGAGCCCCCACGGCAGCCGGGCAGCCCCCGAGGGCGGCGGGGCAGCCGGGGCAAGGAGGAGCAGCCAGGGCCCCCCTCAGCACGGCAGCTTCAGCGGGAGCTGCACAATGTCCAGGTGAACCAGAAAGTGGGGCTCTTCGAGGCACACATCCAGGCACACAGCTCTGCTGCCCAGCCGCCACGAAGCCCCCGGCCATCCCGGCCCCGGCCCACCAGCCCCATGGCACCAGTGGTGGGACTTGGAACCGGACCCCGGCCACGAGCCTATGGGGAGAGTGAGGCCTCTGATGCTGGTGGGGTGCAGGTCTGTCCAAGCACCGCAGAGCCCTCGGGGAGGCCAGTGGTGATGGTGTTCCCAGCTGTGGGGGTGGTGGAGGGCAGCAGCCCCCTAGAACCATCAGGACCTGCACCACAGCAAGGTGAGGTGGTGGTGGCTCCCACAGGACTTGAGGGCCAGTGCCCAGCCATTGGTGGGAGCATCCCCGCTGTCATCGTCACAGACCTGGGGGGCCCGGAGGAGGAGGCGGGCGCCGTGCCCCCCGGCAGCCTGCCTGTCCGGAAGCTGTCATCGTCCTCAGCTTCTTCCACTGGCTTCTCCTCATCCTGGGAGGAGTCCGAGGAGGACATCTCCAGTGACCCAGAGCGCACCCTGGACCAGACACCGGCCTTCCTGCAGACCCTGGACCAGCAGAAGCCCCGAGTGGTGAGTCTTGCACCAGCCTCGGGGAGGTGGGGCGAGGGCTGGCAGCATCCCCTCTCTGAGGCGCAGCTGCAGTGGGAGGGCAGAGGTCTGTCGCAGCAGAGGGCTGCAGAGAAACTTTCCATTTACTCTGCGGCGCTTGCTTTCCCTCACATGAAAAGCTTATCCCTGTTCCTCGTCTGAAAATCTACTGCTTGCAGGAGAGAGCACTGGTACCCGTACCACGGTGCATGGTCCTTGCAGAGCTTCCCTGGCACTGCAGGCTGCCCGCCAGCCTGCTTAACATGCACCCACAGACAGCAGCCTTCTGCTAACATGTGATTATGGGCCTCGGCTTTCCCTCAGCACAGCTTCCCTGGGTGCTGGAGGTTTTTCATGATTTACATGAGCCTAAGGGAGAATTTATTTCCTCCTTGGAGTTGAAACTGTGTGGGCCAACTGTCTGTTAAAATTTATACTGATGCCCGTCACCATTTGTGTCTGTGTGCCTTTCAAATGGAAGCAGAAAACTCTAGAATTTCTGGTAATTCCCACTTTGAATAAAACTTTTTGTGTGGGGGGTACCTTACTTTTTAGGTTAGCATATTTTTATTAGGTATTTATATTAAGTTCCATTTGTTTCTGGATCTTTCCTTGTTGTGGGGCTGGTTGGGAGGCTTCAGGCAAGAGAAAGCATCAGTGTTGTATTACCCTTAGAGCAGAGAGGTGTCCTCAGAGAGGAGGGCTCTGAGGAGCTCTCCAAAGTCAGATACTCATGGGATTTCTTGCGTCATTTGGAGGGTTCATTCCATGTCTGAATGCTCCATACAGAGTGTGCTTTTCTCAGGACTGTCACGCCATTTATCCAGAGGGCTTTGAACTGCTTCATCCTGGTGGAGGGTGCCCATCATGAGGTTCTCCAACCAGCATGTGGACTCTCCCATCCTCCTGCTGTGAGGCATTGCATTGATTTGAGCTCAGCACTGGAGCCTCACACTGAAAAAATCAGGGCAGCCCGATGACTCCTTAATTTTAAAGAATTTGATAAAGGCCCATCAACTTTGAGTGATGTGGTTCACTATGTTAACTTTCTGTAGACACACGATAGTGAAACTAAGCTCAATGACATGAGGAAGACCAGCACGGAGAAACATCTAGGGCGAAGGTATCAAACTCATGAAGAACTCTCAGACTGGTTCGTAAAACACTCAGCAGGCTGAAATAAATACCTTTGCTTTTCTCCTTGTTTCGTCCTGTTCCAAGAACTCAGGCTTGGTTCTGCTCAGGATGGAGAAGCAGCTGAGTAAAAGCACAGTTAATGAAGTTACGAGTCTGTGGCTCATCGTGTTTGCAGACAGCTTTGTATTTGGGGGCTCTCAACTGATGAATCAGCTTGCTCCCTTTGGGAGCTGCTACAATACCTCTCCTGATTAAATTCTGCAGGTTTTGTGTGCATGAGCTGTAGTAATCTCTGCTCTATTCTCCATACTAATGACTGTTCCTGGTGCCAGATCCCACTGGTTTGCTGCTGAAAACAGTTTGCTGATTGGCAAAATCATGCTTGATGCTCTTGTGGAAGGCTTCCTGGAGCCTCCAGCTGACTCTGCGCAGCCTCCCGTGGGCTCCAGCGAGCTCAGCCAGGCTGGTGGCTCCGCAGCGAGCAGTCAAGGCTCATCTGTATTGCCAAAAGGCCTGGATCAGAGCGAGTTCATATCAGGTCTAAGATCAGAGTAACTTTGCTGGGCTCAGTGGGACTACTCCGAGCTAAATGAGATGAAGATCTGGTCCAAAATGTGTTAGGCAGCCTGAGGACATGCACTTGATTTTGTGCCTCAGTGTTAGAGTTGCCTCAGCAGGAGCGGCTGGGCTAATTTACAATGATACTTTCCACTGGGCTCCACAGGTCCTCTGCAGGGCTGATCACTGGCTTTGGCAGGTTCTAGTCAACTTCTCAGCAGGATGGTGCACAGATGCCCAGCAACTCAAAGCTGTTCCATACAAATAACACCCGACTTTGCGTACTGGTTGGCAACATCTTTTACGTCCACAATGACAGCAGAAGGCAGCTACCGAAGCAGTCTCAGGTTGCACACTCCTTTGTTTTCATGAATTCACTATTTCGTTTTAACAAGGCACACGGGTCTGGAAATGAGTTGTGTAATGAGGGAGAATGTGTGAGAAGCTCGCTCCACAACTCGTGCTTTTCCATCAAAATAAATCCTAGGAGACTTCAGCTGACGGAAACCAACATCGTGCCTCTGGGTTGAGTAGATAAATGCTGGGCAGGCAGAGGACCCTGCCTGTCTGCACTGGGTGCTGCTGGCACAGGGCAGGGCTGTTATACCTGGAGGACAGGTAATGATGAGGGACAGGAAAGCAGTTCTTGCTGCAGATATGGTCTGTGCTGCACAGCTCACATAGCATATTTACAGATTTGATAAACAGCAGGCTTGCTTCAGCCCTTCCTTTCTGGAAGCCATCTGGCTTAGCAAATCTGTTCGGGATGTCCGGCTGTCTTTTGTAGTTCCTCCTGGCATTCCCAGGAAATGGCCAGAACCCTCTCATCCTCCATTTGTACTTCAAGTAGGGAACTTTATTTGTGGTTGGGCCTTCAAATTGGCCAATAAGAAAATTATATTGCCCAGCAAAAGGGAGGGAGGGAGGGCACGTGGCCACTTTTTTGGGTGCTGTGACCTGGTGTAACTCAATGGCTAATATGGGCTGTGCTTTGTTTATTGAAAGAGTTTGCTCAGAACGTTGCCTGTCCCAGGAGTGCTCTGGTGCCAGGTGGGCTGTGCAGCACCAGGGTATGGTGACCCTGCCGTGGTTATAGCAGGCTTCCAAAGCACAGTGTGATGTTTTGCTAATTGCAAGCCCACTTAAGGTCTGAGTAAACCTCCACATAAGGGCTTTTGCAGCTGTGGCTTTCCCTGGGCTGTGGGCTGCTGCTGGAGAAACCCCATGCTTGTTTATTGATGCTAGCAAGGTTTCAAAGACACTTGAGTGATTACACTTCTCGGGATGTGTGGGTGGGATGACCTGTCCAGGCAGCATGCCGGGATGGGGGCACTGTGTTTTGGCAATGCCACCAGGCAGCACTCACTGCACCTCCTGTGTGCACCTCCCTTAAGCAGAAGATATTCCAATGCTGGTTATTCCAGTGAGTCGTCTTCTTTGACCTAAATCCCCAAGTTTGTCAATTCTTTGGTGACTAGAGACAAAGTAAGAGACAAGTAGGGGGGGAAAGGCAGAAGTTGTGCAAGTAGGTACTATAGAAAAATGACGCATCAAGGGGAAAAAAACCCACCCTCCAGGAAAAACAGTGCAAGACACTGCAGTGTTCCTCTTCCTGGCTTTCCCACAGCCGCTGTGGAAACACAAGGACATTGTACATTGTGAAACCCCTGCTCCTTCCAGCAGGCAGAGCAGCTTGCTCAGAATAGGAGATTTCCATTACCCTGTGCAAAATGGCAAGAGCCTTTTTGAAAAAGCTAATGGCATTGCTGCTGTCAGGCAGTTTAATTGATTTATTGGTTCAGCTTACAATAGCCGTAACACTTTTCTGAAAGGAGCCAAGTTTAGGTAGGGTTGGTGTCAACCAAGGGCCTCTGGGACCCTCGCTTTGTTTCTCTTTGAGATGTTCCAGGGTGTGAGCTGGCAACAGCACTCCTGATTTGTTCCTATAAAAATCAATCAAATTAAATAGGCGTTCATTCCCTTTCCCAGCTGTCACTGTGATCAGGAAGTCTCCGTGTAACAGAAACCATGACCACATGGCTGTGGTGACGCATGCAAGCCCTGTGAATGTATATCTTTACGCTGACTCTGTTTATGTATTTTACTCCTTCCTCCCACCATGTTTGTCATGAAAGCTCCTTGTGAGTGGTATCACCAATTTAGTATCTGGCATATTAGGGCCCTGCTTGCTTGCTCTGTAGAGCGACTGTTACTCTAGTAAGGCATGTCATTGCCCAGGGAAGGTGCTCAGCACAGTGGGTGAGCTCTCATAGGAGGGGAGCCTTCTTCAGCCCTGCTATGGGAAGACTAGAAGGAAGAGGAGAGTGAGGTGGACACCTCTGTGTTTCCACTCTCAGAGCACCACGCTCAGCAGACCTGACAGCACAGTGTGTTTTGTCTGCTGGGGTGAGATCAGGACCCCCCAGGAGCTTATCTTTTGCCTAGTCATGTGGCCTTCTTGGGGAATAAGCAGCTTTTTCATGGGCTCTCACCCACAGAGGCAAAACAAAGATGCTGCCATAACCTAATGAGAGACAAACAGTGCTATTTCAAGTCCATTTTCACCAGCGCTTTTTAGCTCATTAGGAAGGGTTTCTTCTCTGCTCACGTTCTCCATGTCTGACAGTGCAGGATTTACATGGCATGTAGCAGATCCTTTTCATAGAGGGACTTACTTGCCAGCACAGCTGCTGTCTCTTGCATATTTTATTTCTCAATTTCATGCTGAAAGTGTTCATAAAAAGTGGGAAAAAGCCCAAAGCATTTCCAAGGTGCAGGAAGAATATCATCCTTAGGGTCCCCAGCTCTGGAAACAGGCACATTTTCTCCCTTTCTGATGGGAACTGCAGGATGCCAGGAGCTTGGCTGGTTGGACCCCTTGAGTATTAAACTGAATGTTTGTAGAGTGAAATTCCCAGGTTAGTGGAAATTTTACAGTTTTGCCTTTACCTTTTTAAAGCCTTGCAATGACAAAAAAACAATCAAACTGTAGTCAGCACCTGTCTCATGTTTTCCATATTATTTCTATAATGTGTTAGGACAGATTTGCATGTGAAGAAAATACAAGCACAGCACTGAGCTCTTGTGTGCCATGAGATGACTGAAAGCCAGTGCTGAGCTAATGTTTTCTTTACGTGTAAATCTGTTCTAACTCACTGGAGAAATAATGGCCTCTATGGGTGATGTTAAATGTCAGTTCAGCTAAGATTAGTCTTCTGTAATTGTAGAGATTATTTTGGTTATGCAAGTAGGTAAATTTGTGCAGTCATTTTGACCTGCTTTCTTCCAATGAAGTCCAGCCAAGCTTTCTAAGAAAGATATGTCAATATTTAACAAACAGGGAAAATGAAATGTTAACATTTTCAAATCACTGAGTGACTTTGCAGCTTAATCCCTATTCTCAAATACATTTTTTCAGGGAATGGGGGCTTTCACACTTGCTGGGTCACTTGAAATAGCCCTTATATGGCATTCATTGACTCAGCCTTGTTGGATGTCTCTTTAGGATGAGTCTCCTCCTAAGGTACCTTTCTTCCCTGTTAACTCTGATGGCATCTTAAGGACTAGCCCAGCAGTGTGCTTAAGACAGAGGACTCTTTCTAAAGTACTCATGAATGTCTTCTGTAAAATTTATCAGAATTTAATTCATATTCATACGAATAAAAAGCCAGGTCATGCATAGCCTGTACAATGACTGCATGTAGTTCAGGAAGCTGCTCCAGTCTGAGGTCTACCAGCTTCAAAAGCAAGTGCCTCTTGGCTTTTAAATCAGTATTTAGGCAGCAAAATATGTGATTTGCTCTGTAACAGGGATGATTACTGCACCCAGCAGTGCCTTTCAGCATGAGTTAGTGCGGGTATGTTCAGAAGCTCTGGGTCTCCAGCTGCAAATTTTAGTCTGGGTGTATGTGCCATGAATGTGCTCAGAATTGATGAAAGCCTTTGGAAAACATAGATTGCAGCATATTCTTTCCCAGCCACGGTGGGAGTTCACCACTACAGAGCTGCTGTCGGGGCTCTCACTGCCGTAGTCAGCCACAGGTTGCATCAACTGAATGCTGGTGTTTTCTGACCTTAGCTTCTCAGAAATAGGCAGTATTGATGTCTGAAGCTGTTGCAAGCTGCTAAGACCCGTATTTGCCTTTTCCCTCTCACAATATTTATTTGGATGTTATACATTTCAGCCATAAGAAGAAAAAAAGTGAGTTTTTTATAGTAAAGAACATTTCCTTCATTAATGACATGGAAAAAGAGACAGCCCAGCAGAAGGAATTCAATTCTTCCTTTCAGATCTAAGGTTAATTGCTAGGTGAAACACAAGGATTGCTTTTGGAAGGAGAACTAAGAGGTAAAACAACAAATGCTTAGCACTTACAACTTCTTGTAAGCAGTACAGTGCATTATCTGATCAGTGCTACACAACAGGAACTGCATTAGCATTCAGCACTATTGTGGTTTTAAGTAATAGTAAACCATCCCTCGCCTCCCTGAAAGGTAGATATGGGCTCTGGAGCGAGGTACTGATGGACATTTTAATGAGTTTAATTCAAAGGACAAGATCAGATTGTCTCTTCACTCTTTGCTTCACACACTTAATTGCAGAGAGATCAGCACCTGCAGCTGGCATGGTGTGGAGCTTGCTGAACTGATTTGAGTTTTGCCTGGGGCTTCATCCTTGGCTTCTGGGCTTTCATCCTTGACTCCCAAGTCTGGTACTTGAGGTTTTGGAAAATAGGGCTCTTGTGTGTGATGCAGAGGGAGGTCTCAGCCTGCAATCTTCACTGTCACAAAACCCTTCTCAGCATGAACGATTTGGGCTTTGCCTGGATGAAGACCAGGCAAAACATCTTGGTAGGATGGATATGCCAGGGAACAGGCCCAACCCTCTCCCCCCATCAGCTTTTGCAGGAGGGGCCGTCAGAAACATGCCACCAGTGGAAGTTAGCAGAGGGCTAAACAATGCAGCACCTACCTTCAGCATCACCTCCTCCTCCACCCCCTTCGCTTCCTGTCCCTTTGCCCTTGCTTGGGCAATTCATCTGCAGCAAGATAGAATCAAAGAACCCTCTTCCTTTGCTAAACAATTTCACTCCTTTTGTTAGGGTCAGATAAAATGCTGATAAAAGCTGTTGTAGCTCTCCTGAAGCCAGTAGGAGCATGCTGCAGATTGGGTCCTTGATTGTTTTTCGCCTTGCTCTCCCCTGCGTGTATCCAGTTACATCTTGACTGGGACAGGCTGCCCAAGGAAGTGGTTGAATCGCCATCCCTGGATGTATTTAAAAGCTGTCTAGATATGGTGCTCAAGGATATGGTGTAGTAGTGGGGCTGGTAGAGTTAGGTAACTGTTGGAATTGATGATCTTAAAGGACTTTTCCAACCAAAGTGATTCTGTAAATCCAGTGTTAAACCAAATTAATGAAGCAGAGATGGGGTCCCTACAGGGTTTTTTCCCGCTGATAGGTACAGTACTTCAGAGCCTTTGGGGACAGGAGTATAAACCGAAAGATCTCCAGGGTGACTTTTTGAAAAGTCAGAATTTTAGGGTTAGGTGTTTTTTTCTCATTTCTCACTAAATCTCTGATCCCTGCTGCTCAGGAAAAGGGCAGGAGTGGGACCTGGCCCTCAGCTCACTGATGAGCCTTGTTCACTGTAGCTGTGCTTTGACAAGGTGTTTGGAGAGGCGTAGGAATAGCTTTTATCCCATTGAGGTAAGCACATTCAAAACCTCTTTGTTAAATGGGTAGTTAAATACAATGGTTGAGGGACCCCATGTGTACCCCTCCAAAGAGAGGAGACCAGGGTGCCGTGGAGGGGCAGGGGTGAGGGGGAGGTGAGCAGGCTCCTTCTCACCATTAGACCACAGGAATTGTTCTGCCAGCAGCTACAAGCCCTGTTAGATATTCAGGAGCATCCTCCCACTGCAAGCAAGGTACAGAGCAGCTGGAGGGGGGGAATTAGCAACACATCCAAATGTAATATGGTTGCTATTAAGAGTAATATATATTTAACACTCTACAGGGACCATTCAAGCCAGAATCTGTAGGAAGGGGAAAAAAGTCAGGTTTGCTGAGAGTTCAATCTGCAATCTCTCTTGGTATGTTTTATGTGGGTGGGTTTTGTTAAGTTACAGGCAAAGTTATTGCACCCCTAGGCTACTCACATTAAATGCTTCTCCAATTTTAGCAACATTCTTTCCAGGCTCAGCTACATTTGTTTTTATCTTCTCTATGGCAATTGATGATCTAAGTGTAAAATGTATAACACGGCAGGATCTCCTGTTATATATTTCTTCCACAGCTGTAGCTGAATCAGGACAATATAATCCAACAACATGTTGTAATGGCTAATGCTTTCTTTAATACATTCCAGATTAAGGAGTCAGCAAAGTTTACATATCCAAAGTAATAAATTTAAACAATAATAACGACAAATCCCAAACCGTGGTTATATCTTGAGAGTGCTGGGTTGGGGTTTTTTTCCCTCCTATCTTCTCTGGTCTGGCTAAAGTCTGTTTGTAGGAAACTCGAAAGGACAGATAAAAGATGATGAGACAAACAACTTAATCCCTTAATAATGTCAAGTGGAAAATCCAACAACAGATTGGCAAGAAACTCAAATAACAACTGCAAAGTGGCCCTTACTGAGGACTACAGACCTAGTTTAAAAAGTTGAGCTTGGAATATAATTAGAGATGAGCCTGAATCAGTGCCCACAGGTTCAAACATTTCTTTGAACTCTGAAATGGAGCCAAGTTCCTTTTTTGTTATCCATCCCTGCATAACATCATCTTAGTTCTCTTGAAGCCAGTTCAGCATTGCCTCTTACCTTGTGCTGCCCTTGGTACCCACACAAACTGACCATGAAAGGCCCCAGGGTGGTATTTCCACCTCTGGGTGCTGTTGCAGATAGGAACATGGGATAGCAGCGAGTGTGTGCTGCCCAGGTAGGTGCTGTCATGACATGAGGAGGAGGAGAGCTGGCGCTGCTTGCTGGCACCATACTGGCCTCTGAGACCCACCATCTCATCTTGCTCTTGCCAGGGACTGGCACACAGCTGCACTCCCATGCAGCAACCCCCATTCCTGCTGCTTAGGGCAGTCTCCAGCTGCCATTTATAGATACACCTTGAAGGCAAGGCATGTGGTCATAGAAGTAGGAGACACTTGGAAATGTGATTGCCAAGCAGCTTCAGAAAGAACATGTTAATTACTATCTCCTTGGAGCTGTATTTGCTTAGAGCTGACAGCCCTTCACCCCGGGGTTTCGTGATGGGAATGTCTTTCTCGGGCGGAGACTAGGGCATCCAGAAAGGAAACAAAGGAAAGAGACTTTAGAACTGTGCCTTATCTCTATCCACCTGAATGACTGTTATATTTTAAAAGAATACATGAAACCCGTTGTTTGAAAAAGCCCTGACAAGCGTGCTTTCCCAGCTCCATTGTTGTAGTGTTCTCCTAGGAATTGGTGTATGAAATGTTCCCAATCCAGTTTATCTTTCTCAGCTTGACAAATCCTGCATTTTCCTTCCATACTTTAGCAGAGTAGGAACTAGCCTTGATCTGTTTGCAAAGCCAACAGAAGTGCCTTGTTGGGTGTCATGTTGCCACCTTCACACATGAACAGTGTGTGTCACAGTTTTTGAGCAACATGTCCCAACACTGAAAAAGAGTCTGCATAAAGCTCATACTTTCAAGATGAAGTTTTGGAAAAGCAGCTCTGAACTGAACCAGACCTTCCTTGGAGGGGGGAGAAACTAATGTTGTCCAGCTCTCACGAAAGCCCCCTTGCACAGCAGGTTAAAACAAATGGTCTGAGACCAGGGATACAGCTCAGCTCCTACATCGTTACCAGCCTGTCATGTATGTCCCATCTCAAAGAGAAAAGACTTGACCTCTCCTCAGGTCTCTGCTTTCTCATGTTACCCTTCATTGCTGGAATGGCTTTTTCAAGCCAAGGAAGGCAGCGTGGGAGTCCAGGTGTTTGGAAGTGACCATAACGTTGACCAGGTGCCAGGCCAGTAGTGAGAGGAAAATGCAGAGGTAGCACGATGCTGCCTTTGCTGTTCTTCTCTGTTCCTGTATTGTAAAGCCCGACTGGCTCTGATATCGTGTCTTTGAGTTTTTGGGCTGCTTAAAGACAGTTCCAGATCCCAGGTTTGTTCTTGTGAATGGGAACCCTTCCCAGAAGGGAGAGAGCTCAGAGGAGTCTGTTTAATATAGGCTGATCTCATGCTTGAGCATACGCAGGAGTTGACCTTTCAGCACTGAAATAAGAAGTGGTGGGAATAGAATAAATCACAGCCTTGAAAGAAAAGCCAAGTAGCTTAGACTTGCACCTCAGCAGAAGGAGTCAAGGTGGGAAGGCTGAGGGAGCTGCAGGAGAGCCAAATGACAGATTTGAAAAGCAATCTTTCAGCAGTGGGTTTGGTGGATCTTTGCAGAGCCAGCCTGCAGAGGAAAGGCTATTGAGATGTGAAATGGAGATAAGAGGTGATGAGCCCTGGAGGTGAATTTTAATTGGGTGGGTAGGTTGGAAAGACTCTGTTAAGGATGTTGTCCTGAAAAAATCTGCAAGAGTTACAGATAGGTTGGATGTGAGGACTGAAAGAGATCCAAGTTTTCCACTTGCTAAAAGTTTCAGGGTAGGAGCAAAACACTCACAAATGAGAGCGGTAACATTTACACTCACATTGCAAAGGCATAAATTGTTCTGTGAATTGCCAGGCTGCAAAGAATCAAACCTCTATATTATATGGCAAGCCTCAGAGCCATCATGTTTCTGTCAAGCCAAAACCAGAATTTCTATAAACTTGATAGGAGGACACAGCTCCAAGCCCCCATAGTACACTCCCTTAGCCTTCAGGGGCTTGGCATTGAACACGAGATTTTTCCAAGAGAACCAAAACTCGAAGCACTCCCCTAATATGCGGAAGCCACGGGCTGATGAGGAACTCCCTCTGCATGGTGGCTTCCCTTCCATCTCAGGAGAGGGTGGTTCAGAGCTTTTTGAGGGCAGCCATGGTGGAGGGTTGGGCTGATCTGTGCCACAGAGCCCATCACTGCTTGGAGAGATGCTGAGGTTTGCCCTCCTGGCCCACTCTTCCTCTGGACCATCTGTGCTCTGTCCCCAAGGCAGTCAGACCCCAGCCCCATCCAGACAAACCCTGGCAGAACAGAAGATTGTAGGAGCTGGTTGGAGCTGGAAGAACAGTTTTTTGGCAGAGAGTAAATTTTCCAGCAAATGTCAAGGGGGAGGGAGAGTCAAAATGATTCACAAATTCAAATACATTTTCTGAATAGTTCTGGCCTAGAAAAAAATACAGAGGTGGGGAAAGAGGGAGGGATGTTAAAAATAGCAATGTGTGTCATTCTGACACTTTTAGAATGAACCATTTCATTTTGGGAATGGTTTGTTTATGTTTTGCAAGCATTTGAAATGTAGGTTTGATTCAAAATGGCATTTTTCACTTAAAAGTTGACCTCACCACTAAAACATATTGAAAGAAGAAAAGAGAAAAGGTTTTTAGAACTTATATAGCCTGAAATGAAACACCTCCTTTTGCTTTGGCTCCAGATGAGGCATTTCAGAGTTTTCCTTCTACAGCACATGATTTTAGTTGTGTTGAGCCCCACCTGGACATCTCCTCTCCCCTAATTTTTTGATTGAGCTCTGATGTAGAAAAATCCGTGCTCTGTCCAGCTCCCATGCCGGCCAACCTGTAGGTCTAACACCATGGAGCAAGTACTTTAGTTTAATCTGAGGTCAACCACATGTTGCTGTGATTCAAACTGAAACCTGTGGTATCAAATGAATAAGAGCTGTAGGTTTTGTAGATAACTGGCAGCTTCTCCAGAAGATGTAGTGTTGAACCTCAATTAGAAAAATAACCCAAACTCCTGGGGCCCTGAAATCTGATCTACAAATCTTCAGAGAAGCCCGAGTTTGCAGACAGCTGAATGGCAGACTTTCACTCCCCTGACACTCACACTGGTCTCATTCAACTGGTTCATTAAAGGGAAACGAGCTAACAGCTAGTAATTACTTTGCTGTAGCCAGAACGTGCCGCAGAGTTTCCCCAGGCAGAGGGGAAGGAACGGGCACGTTCGCTGTAAGATGAACTGTCATTGAGGTGACTGTTCCCTGCTGTGCTTTCTGCCTGGCTGGGACATGTTGTGCTGTTTCCTCAGCTGAAATCCAGCCCTTGGTGTCTGGAGTGGATGAGATTTACCTCGCCCATCTTCTGAGCCCCTTCCCACTGTGTCTTGAGAGTATTTGGGCACAAAAAGGGGGAGAAAAAACATGCTGTGGCGGTGTAGGGCGGCAAAATTTTTATCAACAGCCGCTCTTGGGCAGGGGCCATGGGAAAGACCTTTTCCATTCATGAGGAGATCCTGGGTTTTACCTGCAATAGGGAAGTTTGTGAGCATTTTTCTGGCCTGCTGTAAGTTTGCTGTTACTGAAGAGCGGATCTTATAGTGTGGACAGGACACAGACATTTTTATTGTCAAGGTGTGTAGAGACGAGGGGATGGCAGAGGCCGGGTGATGAAGCGGGCTCTGGCCCATGCTGGCCCTGGCAGTGGTGGGAGCTGGGACGACTCTGCCACTCTCTGTGGTGGCTCTGGGGTCCCCCTGCGGTGGGGGGCAATCGGTGCCTGCAGCAGGACAAGGAATCAAGGCCAGTGTGCGTGAACCAGCTCTGCAGCTCCCTCAACCATGCACTTATGTTAAAACACTGCCGGCTCAAGCTCTCCTGAAAAAATGAGGATTCCCTTAAAAACCACCAAATGTTTCAAGGGGGGTTTGAAAGTGCTGCATGTGTTTGATTGTTTTCCTAGTTTCTGTGCCTTTAACTCTCATTTGGAACAATTTTTCAGTCTTTCCTCTGCAAGCCAGAAGGCTAGAAATGTACTTTTTTTTTAAGAAATAGAAGCTCAGAGTCACAGCCACCTGCCTGCAAGAGCTGGGGGCTGTGAGAACAAGGGAGAGATTACACTAAAACTGTGGTAGTGGGCAAATGGAGTCTTGAAAAAGCTGGTTCTGTTGGCTGAGAAGGGGGCTGAATGGAAAGAAAGGCCAGAAGGGCAGAGCATGTAAACTGATTTGGGTTTCCCACAGCAGCCAAAACAAAAAGCCCATACACAGCTAAAGAGAAATCTGCCTTCCTGTTGTTTGTGTGTCGTGAGACTCGGGATAGCAGGTGACATTCAACTCTTGCATCTCCACCGACGTTCAAACCCATCTTCCAGGCGGAATCTGGAGGTAGGGGCTCAGATTAGGTGGTCACCGAAGAGCAAGGACCTTGGAAGCTGCACACGGAGGCTCACATCACTTCTCTGTCGGCTTTTTATATAAAGCACGTTTTGAAAACTAATCACAGTTTTCTACAGATAAAGGTGATTCAGGGATCTTTGACACAAGCAGCTGCCAGAAGATGGGAAAACAACTGACTGTGTTAGAGTGAGGAGGCAGCACAGAGCCTGTTGGCCAGCACCCCAGTGCAGATTGTAAGATTTTAGCAAAAATCTCAACTTTCCAATAAACAATTGCACTTGCACAATGATCTCTGGAAGTCTGTACACATCTTTTGATGAGGAATCTTAGGCTCTGACAGTGCTCGGGAAACACCAAGCAAGGTTATTGAACCATCCTAAACCACCTGGTCACTGAATGGTGCAGAGGTGCTGTATGAAGTGATGCCAAGTGTTCTCTAGTGTCTCTAAGGGTATTAGGATCTCAGTTTACTCTCACTGGATATGCTCACACATTCTTCAGTTTGCCTCTTAAATTAAGATGCTGCAGCATTCACTTTTGTCCTTTCCAGCTGATAGGTATGTGTCTTTGTTCCCTCAAGGAGAAGGAGGCAAGGATATTCTTCTTTTTACATGTTTAAAGGAAATTAATCCCCAAAGCAAAGGCACGGACACTGGGTGTATCCCATTTCCAGTTGCTGTGCACTTTTCTCAGGTGCTCCATCTGCAGGGGTAACTTCAGTGCAACAGCACCAGGACACAGTTTTGAAGATTGTGTACAACATGCAGATGGTCTTCTGGAGGCCAGTTGCCTTTGGAAGGCTAGCTAAAACTATTGTTGGCGTAACAGAATTAGAATATTTTCAGGATATATAATCAAGGGAGGAAAGCAGCTTTACTGGCTATTGTCAGAAACAGAGGTTTGCATAACAGCAACATTTTCCATACGCTGTGCAATCCAGTTTCTTGCCTGGGAGTTGAATTGCACGGCAGTTTAGGCAGCATGGCCAGCTGAAACATAACACACGCTACAACACACATGCTGAATGTTAGTACTTGGTGTCAGTGTTTATTGAACCGAGTGGAGATTTGAGAAACAAGCTTTGGCCCAGCAAACACTAACAATAAGATGGCACTTAGCATCTCTAAAGCAGCACAGCTAGCACTAGAAATTTAGGGAATAAATTCTCTGAAGATAAGAGACTTTGGAAAATACCTGCTAATCCCTTGAAGCCCCTAAGACATATTAATTTTCATACTGGGTAATAAAAAGCCACAGATTTCACCACTAATCTTGGAAATAACCTGAGGCTTTTGGATAAGCAAGGGAGACTCCAGGTGTAGGTTCGGTGGCTGATTTTGCAGCAGCAGTTCCAGCTGATCTCACTGGAAAGTGTTTATTTGCTGCTGTCTGCTGGTCCCTTGCTGTCTTCTTTTGCTACTGCAGGAGCCAGGGCCAGCGAACTGTGCTTCCTGACTCCTTGAAGTACGCTCCCCTCTCATTTTTATAGAGAAGAATCGACGCTCTGGAACGTTGCTTCATTTCAGCTGCAAGACTGGAATGAGATTGGGCCAAGTCGTCTCTGTCGTAGCTCTGTTGAGTCTGGTGGGCTTGCCCAAGGAATAGATCTGATCCAGAGTACGAAAAGCACAAAATGCAGATGGGCTGGGTTAGTGCATTGTTTATGTAAATGGCTGGACTTCAGCAAGGTGCCCATGTTGCAAAATCCCCCCCTCCCAGCTGGGTCCATCAGGGATCCTTTGGAAAGCATAGCATGAGCAGACCAGCAACAAAATGTGGCACAAAGACCAAATTTCCCCTCTCTTCCTCCAATGGGTCCCTTGTGCTCAGAGCTGAGGACCAGTTTGGCCCTGGTGTATGGGCTCAGCTCAAGAACCATGCTGAGCATCTCAGGGAGTGGGACAGGTCAGATTGCCATGCCCTCCAATGGGAGTAAAGTTATAAATACATTTTTGGATCAAAAATAGGAACCGTCCACCAGAGCTATTTCTGAGGACCTCGAAAGAAAGTTAGAATTTCGGTTTTTTCTCTATTTCTTAGCGGCGCTGCTGAGCTCTCCAGCAGAACAGGAAGTAGGCTGAGGAGCTGTTTGAGTAACCAGAGTCATCAGATCAATGGAAAAAATGGTTTGAGTACATTTTGTGAAAGTGCAGGCAACAATTTTGAAATTACTGCACTTTCTCTTCCTAGATCAGTGCTGTTATTCATTTCAAGGGGACTTAAGTCTACCACTGCTGTGTCTGTCAGCAGAGAGAGCCCTTCTTTTTGATGATGTACACGATGTCCACCCAGGGGTGAAGCAGAAATCTTTCCCTTGGTGTCCTTGGATCAGATTCCAGATGAGTTAATCTCTCAACATGATCAGGATCCTACGTAATTTTGAAATGCCTACCGTGCCATTTGGAAGAAAAATAAAATTGCTTTTTCTGGGAGCTGGGCATGGGGAGGTCAGGGTAGATGAGGAGGGAGAGGATGAGAGGCACCATTTTGCAGTCAGGGAGGAAGATGCAGAGTTCTCAGTCTCAGAATTGAGGCTGGTCCCACATTTTAGTGACACTTGCAGCTTCTTTCATGTTTTGCAAGCTCATCCGAGAATTGAATGCATGCCAAATTAATCTTTCAAGGGAAGCAGAGCTAGGTTGAAAATACCTCCAGCACAGATAATTCAAAGGAAGTGCAACTTTTAAAAAAAGCATGTGAAGTGCCTCTAAGAATCTACCTGTTTTTTCCTTTTACTTCTCTTTCCTCCCCTCAGACCCACGTTTTGCCTCTTTGCTGTCTCGACATGCCAACATTTTCTTTTTTTCCCATTAGTTGTTCCCACAGAGGTGTACAAAGGGTTTTCGATCCCGTCACATGCTCCAGCTGGAACTAGAGCACGACTCTTTTCTGCCTGTGTTTTCTCCAGGATTTTGTCAAGTTTCAGTGCCGACGCGCCCCAGCTTTTCACTGGTTGTCTTTTCAGCTGTCCTCCGCTTGCAACACTTGCGTCACGTCTGGGCAAAGGCCGATTCAGGCCGCAACGTGGAGGCGATGCTGTGAGTGCCGGGGGCCACTGGGGTGGCCGTGGGGAGTGGGGTGGGGCGGCATGTGAGAGCAGGGTCAGGAGAGAGAGATAAGACAGACAGGAAGGGAGCAAAGGGGAAAGGCAGGTGGAAAAGGGAAGTGACTGCTGAGGCCAGGAAGACCAAAGAAAATACAAGGGAAGCTGCGAAGCCATCTGGGAATCTGCTTTAGCCATGCGTAGGTCGCCCGCGTCCTTGCGGCTTCCCCCTGTGCGCAGAGCGAAGCAGCAGCCAGAGGAGGCCAGGCAGGGCCGGGATGGTGGCGGCGTGCGGCTGTGTGGGGTGAGCCTGCCTGGGTACGGACAGGGGGACACGGTAACCGGCCCGGTGTGAGTGTGGGGACAGTCCCACCCAGGTGTGGGGACAGCCCCGGGCAGGTGTAGGTGGGACGGTGGCAGCGGGCGTGGGGGCGAGGGGAAGCGAATGGGTGCCCCGGGGTGGGGGCACAGGAGTGGGCAGAGCTGGATCCCATGAGGATGGGGGT
The DNA here is from genome assembly GCA_013401335.1 of Brachypteracias leptosomus. Taxonomy (NCBI): domain Eukaryota; kingdom Metazoa; phylum Chordata; class Aves; order Coraciiformes; family Brachypteraciidae; genus Brachypteracias; species Brachypteracias leptosomus. The sequence goes on along the minus strand of VYZX01016160.1, from coordinate 104,214 downwards.
GGAGGTTGATGGAGCCGCTGCTGTGTTGGTGTGTGGGTGATGTGTGGGTGACGGCAGGGGCAGAGTGGAAGGAGAGATGGGTGCTGTGGAGGCAGAGTGGGCAGCTGGGGAGAAACTGACTGCAAAAGCTGGGATGGAAAAGGAGGAAAATGGGGGGGAAAAATCATATGAGAAGTTGCAGGTAGTGGAAGAAAGCATCATGGAAGGCTGACCTGGAAAGGCAGAGGAAAATGAGGAGAGCTTGGATAAGAAGGTTTTAAAAGCACTTCGTGATGCCTGAGGTGGAATTTGTGGCAAATAGATCTGAGCCAGCCTCCCTTTGTGGGGAGGACCAGGCCCCTGCAGAGCGCAGTGTGTGTGACCTGCCTGCACAGCACAGGAGGAGCTGTGGCTGCACAGGGCCGCGACTGTGACAGGAGTTAACTAGCATAGATGCAGCCATCTACACTGAACATATCTAAAAATAAGTGAGATGAACTGCAGTCCCCAGGACAAAATGTTACAGTAGATTAATATAAACAATCTCATGTTATCTAGCCAGGCACTTTCATGCCTCCTGCATGCATGTGCATGCCCTGGCACAGGGCTTTTGAACACCAGGTGCATATGTGAGAGCCAGCATGTACCTGGCTGGGACATTCTTGCCTTATACCTTCTGTGCAGAAGTCCTCTGCATCTCAAACCCTAAAGAATTGAACCATGATGCTCGCCAGCTATCCTGAAGGAAAGACAATTTCTCTCTCCCAGTGAGAGAACTGGTTAGGAAAGAGTAATGCCACATCTCTGCGGGGACACCCATGGGACTTGGCAAGAGAAAACAAGGCACATCCCATGTATTTCATGGGATCCCTCACACATGGATTAGGCTGGTGTGGATGTTCCAAGCAGGGCACAGAGCTGGAGCCCATCTGCATTGGAGATATCCTCTGGCTGCCCCAGTCAGCTCCCTGCAGTCCTGCTCTCTTTCCCCATCACAGTCCCTGAGCTCGTCTTATCTCCAGAATTAGGTCTGCAGGTCCCACATCTCATCTTTAAAACTCTCTGTGCAATTAAAATACACAGGCACGTCCTTGGCCAAAAATGCCCCCAGAGGATGGGCAAGGAGAGGATGCACGCAGTTTGACTGTAGCTAGGGCTCACGGTTATTTGTAGGAAATGTTGTGAATGTGTCTCTCTGCCCCAAGAAGTGGCAGTTTGCTCATGGAGGTCATGAGTCTCTGGTGCTACCTGAGCTAGTTTAACAGCCTACACTGTGGAAGAGAACCGGGTTTTAATCTAGTGAGGGTGACATTGGACAAACACTTAGAGTGCTTGGGTCTGATGAGTCGTGACTGAGCTCCTCTTTCAGTGAGTCCTTTACTCAGGCTGCTTGTTCTTCTGCTGTGCATTTTCTCTACCTGCAAAAGCACTCAAGTGAGAAGCTTGGATCCCCAAGTCACATACTCTCAATATTTATGTCCTCTGGATGATTTTCCAGGGAAGCTCTTAATCTTCCGTCAAGAAAAGACATCTATTTCTCATAACTAACACTAGCAAGGTGCAGAGTTCATTCTCAGGGAGCAGGTGGCTTAGAATGCCTTATTTTTGTGCGATTAATTTTGTAAGAGCTCCTTCTCCCCTTCTCTATGCTTTCATTTGCTTCTGCATCCTGGGGTATCAGAAGACAAGGGTTTCTAAGGGCCAGTGGCCATCTTGAGATCACCTGCTGGCAGTGCTCTCAGGAGCAGCACAGAGTTGGCCGTCCTTGGATTTCCACCTTTGTGTTAGCTGTTGAAAAATGTTGTCTCACAAGAGCTATAGGGTATCACCCCACTAAGTTCTTTAAACCTCTTCAGAAGGAATTAGTAGAAACCAAATAAGCCAGTTTGTGATTACTGTAGTAGTTCCCAGGTTATTTTGTTTAGGACCCTGTGTGAAACATCACTTTGTGCCTTCCTCTGTGAGCCCTCAGGCTGAAAGTGAAAAGGTCCTGGCAAAGAAGACTGATGCCAGGAGATATACAAAGTTTATATGTGGGATTATTTAGCCTGCAAACTAATGGGCTTCAAGTGAAATATTTAAGGTCATTGCGAAAACTCTTCCATTCCTTCCTTTCTACTTACTCTGCCTGGTAATAAGACATAACAGTTTGCGTGATGGAATTACAAGGATGTGCACACAGACTTGGAGAAGAAATTAGTTGTTGGCTCTGCGCCAAGCCACCCTGGGGAACTCTCTGCTGTGGGATGCTTTGAGCCCACCCGCACTGAGGGGAGAAGAGGCTGGGGGAGAGCCCGAGCCACCCACTGCCAGCCTGGCAGGCTGGGGTACACAGCCACACGTGGAATTTCAGCAGCGACCAGATGCTGATCATGTGGAAGGAACCAGTTGGGATTTCTGCGCTGCAGGGCAGCATTGCACAACAGCCTCCATGGCTGATGGGCTGGGGCTTTCTTCACGCTGAGGCTTCTCTCCATGCTCTGGTGATGGGGAGGGGGCTGCAGAGGCACTGTGTGGCCTGTGGCAAAGGCCTGCGGCTTTCTGTGGTGATGAAGGCTCTAGTCCAGCTGAGAAGACAGCTGTTTGTGCTGCTTCATCTTCCTGTGAAACAGGGGCATGGCTGAGAGCAAACCCACCAAATGGTGTTAGCTCCAATCTGGGCCACGTCGTCTGCGCTGCTCTCATAGCTGAAACTCTCAGCTAAGAGCATTTGCCCGGTTTTCAATTAAATACAGCACCTGAGAAAGCAAAAGCCTTAGGTTTTGTAGCTCATTACACCTAACATCACAGATGATGAGCCCCGGGTGCTTCACAGACTAACATTGGCCCCTTGGCACTACAGGAGCAGGACTCAAAAGGGTGTGTTTTTTCCCCAAAGTTGGTGTGAGCTCCAGCACATGCTGTGCAAGGCTTGTGACGATGCTGGGTAGCTGCTCAAGGAGGGTGCTATCAATGGGACATCTCTGAGCATCCTGCACCAATGGGCATGGGGGAGCAGAATCTTCCCCTGGCATGAAGTCCCCGAGCTGCCTTAGCTTCAGCTAAATTTACACCAGTAAACTCATGGTTACACCAGTGGAGGATCTGGCCACCGTCTCAAACCAAACAGTTACATAAATAACGCGCAGCTTGAGCTATGTTGGAAGCCCCACCCTTTTCCTGCAGTTTTTAGTTAGGCAGTGCTGCTTGTGATGCTTTATTGTAACAGAAAATGAAGAGAAACGTGGAAAAATAAGGTAATAGGATATTTGTTTTAAGGTATGTGGCTAGGCTTTTTTGCTAGGAAGGGGAAGAAGGTACACTTTCTTCAGGAGATGTTTTTAGGTTGTATTTGTTTAAGCAAGGAGGAGTGAAGTAGACCCAGTAATTATTATATATAACCTTAATTGTGGTTTTATCTAAGGAACAGTTTAATTGGAAGAGGTCATGTGTGCACTGTACAAATATTGCCTGACTGCTGGGTGGCATATTCAAATCAAAATAGTTTTGTATGCATAAATACTCCAACACTGATGTGTTCCAGACTAGGTTGGATGGGGCTTTGAGCAACTTGGTCTAGTGGGAGGTGTCTCTGCCCCTGGCAGGGGGTTGGAACTAGGTGATCTTTAAGGTCCCTTCCAACCCAAACCATTCTATGATTCTGTGATTTTATGATATGTCAGCTGACTAACGGGTAGCCTAATGTTTCAGCAGGATGGATACTTGCACACCCCCTGGCCCAGGTGTTCTCTTGAGCACCCAGAGGCTGTCATTGAGTAATTCAACTTCCAAAGAGCGAGCTCAGCACAGATGACCTGACATGGTAGGGTCAGGTCATGGGTCATAAGGGAGTGAGAGGAGCAGTGAGGATTGTGTGGACTCTTCTTGGGTAACCACACAGCAGCCACGCTCGGTGCCTTCTCAGGCTGAGAAATCTCAGGGCTTCTTTCAGAAGTAGTGCAGCGTGATGACTCAGGTGACTGTCCCCTTTGGAAGTTCACATTGTCGGTCTGTTTGTCTACTCATCTTAGATGTGTTTGAATTTTTTGATCCATCTATTTCTGCTCACGAGCTTCTGTACTTGCTCCAGTTACATCAAGTACTGCTACAGCAAAGCCTTTAAAGGCGTGTTTAGGACTGTAGGGTTCCCCAGGTTTCTGCATACTACATGGGCATCACTCAGGGATTGAGCAGCAGTGGCCCTGGGCCCTGAGGTGGTTTGTGCATGGGTGTGTGTTGCCCTTTTAGCACAGGGACTTGAATCCTGCTCAGTGTAAGGAGGGAAGGTGTGCTGGAGCTTCACTAACTGACCCAGAGATTGCTATGAAGCCTTTAAAGGAATTCAGTTCAACCTGGGTGCCAGGAAAGTCTCAGGACTGGAACAAGAACATTGTATAGGATAGGTCTGAGACACATCAGTAGGGCTTTCAGGTAGTAGTTAGTCCATCATATGCCCTCATATGGGAGCTGTGCAGTTGAGATGCTGAAGCTGTGCCCCAGCTTCCAATCCACAGGCCTGTGTGCTTCATATAGCTGGCCTGAAAAAGACAGGATTTGCTGGTACAACTGGGTGATGGGTACATGTTGGTGCAGGAGACATTTTGAAGGGTGAAACTGATGCACCAGCACCGGAACAGGGGCTGATGAGCTGTAGATAGAAGTGGCACAGCCAGCTTGAAGCCCCAAGGAGTCTTGGGAGCCAACATGCATCATTCTTTACCAGGGCAAGGCTTTACTGGTACTGCATCTCCTGCTTTCTGAGATCTGTGTGTTCTCTGTTGTTCCTTACCATTTTTCCTCTTGATTCGGATAGACCACGCAGCCCTGTTGGATGCTGCTACGTGTTGTGTGCCTTTGGCTACATGGCCCCATGGGAAAGGATGTTCTCCCCAGCCTTGGCTTCTCCTTTGCTGGAGTTCAGACAAGTGGCTGCCTTTTGCTTCTGTGGTCCAGCAAACATGTTTGTCCTGGTGGGCTCTCTGACCTGACAGCCCCAACATTTCTGTCTGTACCAAGATTTCCACAGAAATTCCCCACTCCTCCTGCACTGGGATTTTCTCCTCCAGCCAGTGGGACTGGCTCTTTTCAGCATCCCATCAGTCTGGGAGCTCTGCCAGCTCCTGGCCAGGCTCCACTGCCCGCACACAGCCAGGGCAGGACAACAGAGTTTGTCTCCATTCCTGGCTGTTTGCTGCTGGGATAGGCAGCCCCAGGTTCTGCTCTGGGGAGAAGCAGCATTTCTGATCCATGCGGGAGTTTCATCCCTTTCAATCAAGGGTCTCTACAGCTCCTTGCAATGATTAGCTCTGTGAATGACAGTAATCTCTAATTTGGCTAGCCCTGGGCCTTCTCTTTCAAGAATCATCTCCTAAAGTAACTGCTGAGGAGCAGACAGGTGAAGTTGGACCTAAAAGCAGATGTTAAAGGGGTGTGTGACCGCAGGGTTGTGCGTTGCCTTGTGCTGAGGGGAGTCCTTAACCTCTCATGCAAGAAGAGAGAAGCCGTATGTTTCCTTCTTCTGGTGGCAACTTGCCAAGGTGAGCAGGTTAGCACCGATAAAAACATCTCTCTCTGCAGCCCTCAAACTGGGTCACACAAGTTTCCTCCTCGGATTTGCATTTCTCTCGCAGCCCTTTTCAGCTACCTGAGGTGCAGTAACATGCAGGTGGAAGAGAACCTTGTGAGGCTAATTGTAGGTGGCTTGAGGAGGGTCAGGAGCAGGAGCACACGCAGCCAGAAACACACACACACGAAACCCAGAAACCTCACCTTCTGTTGGGGAAGATAAGCAGTGTTTCCCAGCGTGGTGTTGCTCTCCTCACGCAGCTGCTTCACGTGCTGCAGTCACAGCTGGTTCAGGAATAGCTCCCCAACATGTATGGCATGTAAGTTCCACAGCTCACACAGGCAGCACATCTGCACATACGCTGGCCACCATCATTGCCGGTGCTTGGACCTTCAGAGCCAGAAATGTAAGCTTTTTCGCCTGAGGTGAAGAACATGATTTGAGGAAGGGTTTATGTGTCCTTTATGTGTCCTGTGCCGTGGTGCAGGGTGTGGATTGGGACAGGAGCTTCTGCATCCAAGCCACCAGAAGTGACATCTTACCCTGTCAGCTCCTGCTTTGTGGTGTGAGTGCTCCCACCCACACATTGATGGTGCCTGCATTGTATTTACACTATGTGGACCCAGTTCCAAAACTTCTTTCAGTTGTCCTTCCATCTTCACTGGAAAGCGAAGCTCTCACCAGAATTAGTGAAGTTTTTCCAAAAAAAGACTTCGGGCTTTAGTCCAATATGAAGGTTGCTTTTGCTTTCCATTTCACAGGAATGACAGACACCCCTAGTTGCTCTACTAGGTGAAGTCAGAATAGAAACAAGCTGTTAATAGAGTGGGGGAAGTGAGAAAGAGCTGGTGAATCTTTAAACCCTCAGCATTTCTCACCAAGAAAACCTGACACCAAAAGCCTGCTCATGAAGATGGCTAGTCATGGACCAGCCTTGCATGCCATTCATTACAAACCCCAGAGCTAGGCAGTGTGTCCTGCATTGTCATTTCAGACTGGTACCCAGTTCAGCTTAATGTCTCACCATGGCCTGGGAGAGGCTGATGTGCTGGGTGCACAGGGATGCTCCATCACAGGGACCTATCAGGGGGAGCTCAGGCTGTTAGGCTGGGACCTACAGTTCCTCCAGTAGCAGAGGATGTCTCACACCATAGCATCTGCCCTCAGGTTCCTTTGTTATCAGTAAGGAGTCTCCGTCCAGGCTTTCTGGATACTTTGTTCCCAAAGCTGGGATTACAACCTGATGATGTCTTGTTTTCACAGAGGGGCTGGTAGGAATATTCAGGTGTCTACAAATGTGCTGTGGCATTGAAAGCAGCTTGGGGTGAGAACAGCTTCATCCTTTGGAGGAAGCTCAGTGCCAAATCCACAGCTTGTAGCAGGTTTGCATCTCTGTAGCCCTCTCTCTGCTGTTCTCCCTGTTCCTGAGGCAGCTCCACCAGTAGAGTCACAGCAGTCTGGTTGCAACCTTTGGGCCCCCTTTTCACCCCTGGGGAAGCATTGGACAGAGCCCTGTGCCCTGGCCAGTGGGTGGCTTGGGACAGGAGTAGCCAGATACAGATATCCTGCAGCAGCTGCACTGGAGATGAGGTTGAGCCACAACATGAAGCTTGTCCAGCCCAGCTTCACCTGCTGCCCTGTCACCAGAAGGATCAGGCATGCCACCCTCCCAGTGCCTCTGCCCCATCCATAGTGCCAAAGAAAACTTCCCCAGGGGCAGATGGGTTGGGTCTTGGCTGCTGAGTGTGCTTGCTACTACCAGGGACCTAATGTTGCTTCCCTGGATTTGGATTTTTTTCCTGAGCATTGTGCTTGTACTTCTCGTCCTTTTGCCTTCTTTAATTTTCCTTTATTATTCTCACTGCCCTCTCCTCAGCAAGTCAATGCCATTAAATCCAGGCACCAAATCCAGAGGGGCACTGGCAATGCTGATTTTCTGGGCAAGCTCCCGAGGGCTCTGCAACCTCCTTATCAAACTCCTATCCTGAGGTGGGAGTGATTTGCCTGCTTTTATCAATCACTTCTGCCTGCAGCCTTCAGAGGTGGCTGGCATCTCTCAGGATTCAGTCAGTTTTCTTTGCCTGTGGAATGCAGTAGGTTTTATTAGATGTTGCACATTTATATTATAAAGTCTTGGTGGTAATAGATCATCCTTTGATCTTTCATGTTGTACAGGATGTATCACACACAGGCCCTGATTCCTGTTTACTTTAAACACTATCTCAACATTACTATGCAGGCTTTCCTGATTATTTCTTCTCCTATGCCACAGGCCTTCCAGGGTTTTAAGTGGTTCTTATTTATACATCACACAAGTCAAAGATTAGGTTTTACAATCAATATGGTAAGGGCAACTGAAATACAAACCTTCCCGATAAACAAGTAACTTTTTTGTCCAGATAAGTGAGGAGGTGGATATGGCCCCATCATGACTACAAGCACTGGAGAAGCTGCCCTGCTTTTTGGAAGCCCCTGGGGAGAAGCAGAGAATGGGGGGCTGGTGTGAAAGTAGAGCTTCACAGCATCTTCTCTTGGCTGATTTGGACCTCTCTGTAATTTTGTTTAAATGAGACCTACCAGGCTCTCAGCTCTTGTTTTTGTGAGCACCTTTGTGACTGTGGCGAGTGTCTGGGGCAGACACAGGAACCCTTTGCTGGGAGCTGTGGGGTGCTGGATAGAGCTGGATAGAGCCAGCACCATCTTGCTTCCAGGGTTCGCAGCTCTGTGGGAATCATCACAGAGCATCCCTGTTGGGCAGTCAACGTACACTTCATTTTAGGAACGAGGAAGACTTGGCAGAGAGGTCAGGGCTTCCTTAAGCATCCGTTTACCTCTATTTTGTTGCTCATTTTGAGACAAGCAGGACTTGAGAGCAGCTATTGATTTGGACAGTGCTTCACGCTCGTAAACCCTGCCTGAAGGGTCTTAGCTCTACTCCAGGCTAGTGACCCTGAGAGAAAAGAAGTGGCTTCAGTGAGTGTATCCATGCCTGCGATCTGTTTAGGAGCACTGTTCAGAGCTCCTCTTTCCTCGCTCCTCAGCCTCTGTGCTCACTGCAGCCTCCCAGGCACACATGGCCCTCTGTCAGGGAGCCTTTAATGTGACCCTATAACTCGTTTTTGTTCTTTGCGTTATTTATGACTGTAAACTACGTTTCTTCTCAGTCCAGCAGAAAACAAGGCCACGTAGAAAACAATATGCAATTCAGTTTGCAGTGGTGCATCTAATTTACAGGAACTGGCTCCTCCGTACAGTACATGCTGTGAAATCGCAGGTCTGCCTTGGCACTGGCTGGACAAACAGAGGTGACTAAGCAATCCAATTGATTGATGGCAATAGCCTTGCACAGAAGATCCGGGAAACCTCTGGGAAAACTGCCTCTAGCTTAAGGAATTGCCACCTGCGAAATTATAAAGCCTCCCGGGCACAGCAGAGACGTGTCATCAGAGCCTGAGGAGTGAAACATGAGGCAGGAGAGCACCTAGTGTTTGGGGCACTGCTTCTCCCGGAGTCCTCCGTGTCGTGGGCTGCCAGTGGGTCAGAGAAGAGCCTTTCCTGGCAAGATTGCAATGCAGGGGGGCCTGAGGCGAGCCAGTGACGATGGGCTGCCACAGCTGCTGAGGGAATTCCTGTCACAGGTAGGGTTGTCGGGGCAGATGGGAGAAGTAAGAGGTGCTTGGAAAGGTTGAGGTACGGCTGATTCTCTGTGGCAGAGATGGGAGAAGGGGGAGGTTTGAGCAGATGAAGTGTCTGAGTGCTGCAGAGCAGGGTGATGGGGAAGGATGGGGGTCTGGAGTCAGGGATGCCAAATGCCTGTGCTCCCTGGAAATGAGTGGGACTGAAGGATACTCATTTCTCTGGCAGTGCAGTTTCATGTTAGGGCCACTGGCTAGATGCAAGTGCAGAGAATGCTTTAATGAATAAGGAGACAAAGTTACTTACTTGATTTAGAATCATAGAATGATTTGTCATATTCTCAGGATAAAAAGGCCATCCATCATAAAAAGGAATATTTGTGCAGCTTCTAAACGTGAGTTGTGGTGTCTCTGTGGGCTGCTGTTAGACTTTAGATTTGGTTTTCTTTTTGTCTAACCAAGGGCATCCCACAGCCCCAACACCCTGCAATTTAGGTTTTACTGGCTTGAGCTGCAAAGATTTTCATTCTCAATGGCAGCCAAGATTCACTGAAACGATGTTATAAGAATCTGTTTTGCCAGTGCACGGCTTTTTGGGGTTAAGTAGGTGGGGAAGAAGCTCAGTTTGAGGGCATTTACGCAGCTGGAGATGTGCTCAGCTCTGCAACCCAGAGGGCAAGGGCTACTCTGCCTTCCCTCCTCCTCCTTCTTCCCATCTTCCTCGCACCCCACCAGTGCTAGCCCTTTTCCCTCATCCCCTGCCACCCATGTTGGAGGACACAGGCTCTTTGTTGCCCTGCTTTGAGCAGGCATGTTTGACATATTGAAACCTTCCCTAACATTGGATCAGGACATATGGCCACCCATAGAAATGCTGGAAGTGGTGAGGGAAATTTGCCTCACCTCAATCACCACCTTTAGCTCCTGAGTGCTCAGTGTCCACACCTGTGCCGAGAGCCCATCAGAAACACCCCGCTGTGGTTCACAAGCTGATGTCACCAATTGGCGATGACAGAGCCCACAGACCTGTGGCTCTTGATGGTGGTGTGTGGCTGTCCCACAGGGATGGAGAAATGTCCCACGTCCTCAGGGAGATATGGGGTTGGCAAACACTGAGTGTAATCATTTCTTCAGAGGTAACAGGAAAACAAAGGGATCAATGCTTGCCACATTTCTTAGGAAAATAGGAGCAACCTGCTGGCAAGGACAGTGTGTCTTCCTGCTGCCATACCCTATGAAATGAGGGGTTCTTTTTGGAGATGCAGCACTGTGTCCTGTTGCACAAGGAGCCTCAGCTTTGATGGGCATGTTTGAGGAGAAATAGGGCACAGAGGACAAACAAAGCTAAAAATGGGAAGTTCACTGCTTGGACTTACAAGCCTGAGTGTGTAGGGTGTGAAATACAGGATTTACTGGTGGAGGAGAGTGAAGAGCAGAAGGTGGGTGCTCTGCCTGTTGATCCGGGCATAGGTGCTGTGGTATGTAAAGCGCCTCTGAATCGCTTGTGAAGCGGAGGAAGAAGGAGTTTGGCAGCATACCATGGAAATTACTGCCTCTTGCTGAGAGAGATTGATTAATGAGATCAGGTAGGGACGAGGCTTGCCAGGTTATAACGACTTTACAATGCCTTCCCAGTTTCTCGTGGGGCACCACCCAGAAACATAGATAGAAAATCTGCCCCAGGGTTGCGTTGGATGTGTGGCCTGATTGCACCTCTCCATCCCTTAGGTCCAGGGTCTCTGTGCTGGCTGCAGCAGCTGTCTCAACCGTGATGGATTCCTGCATGTGGGCTGCTCTGCTGGAGCAAAATGGGGGCAGAAGGAGGAGGGAGGGTTCAGCAGCCACCTTACAAATCAGGATTGCCTCCTTCCATGAGGGCTGCAGCACTCACTGGCTCGCAATCACGTCCATGTGTCCTCCCCTACACCCAGTAGCTGGGCTGGAGGTTTGGGTTCCTCTAGGTACCCGATTGTTTGTGTTCCACAGTCTAGAAAGGATCACTGGACACTTGATGGCCAAGTGCATGGAGGCACTGCATAGGTTCATAAACCTATTTATGAAGCTGCTAACAGTGTGTAATGAACTGTAGAGAGGGGCACTTGTGTGCCTCTGAAAAACCTGATCCAAAAGCTGTAAAGCTTATGTAGTCATTCTTCTCACAGATGACAATTCCTCCATACATGTAAACTCTCAGTATCTCAGCAAAAATCTAAGACAAACCCCAAGGAAGCTGCGCAATCGGAGAAACCCGTCAGGTGGGAATGGTGTTCCAGAGCTGCTTCTCTGGGAAGCTGTAACCTTCTTTCCTGTGCATTTATCTGCTGATAGCTCAGCTGTCAACCTTGAAAACATCCTTTGTTAACAGACCCTGGGCACTGCAAGCCTGCATTTGGTAACCGGCTGGGGGACACTGAGGCGTTGGGAATGGGGAGACAAGGGCTTTCCAAGTAAGGCAGTGACTTTCTTACTTTTTGACTGATTTGAGGGTGGCTGGGTTTTGCATTACTTTTTTAAAGTAATGGTAGAGTTGAATCAAACTAGGTTTTTTACCTAGTGCTTATTTTTAGAAAAAAACGTTGCTCATATAAAACACTAATCTCAAACTAGGGCTCTTGAGGTGTCGGGGCCTCTGCCTTTCCTGTTCTTCTCTGTGCATGTGTGTTGAAAGGAGCTTAACGTGGTTGCTCTGTAGATCAGAAATGTGGTTGTGCCAAATGGCTGTCTGCTGGATTGCTCTTGCGAAGTTTCCTCTGGATCCCATAGAAATAGCAGATGTTAATGCTCAACAGTGAAAAGAAAAGCTGAAAGTTCCAAGGAAGCTTTGCATCAGACTGGAAGGGAGAAGCCAAAGCTTGACATTTCCGTGTCAGAGCTTTGTATTTGATAGTAAACTGTGATGTTGCATGTGGCATGGATATGCAGTTCATCACTTTTCATGTAGCCGTAGCAAAAAATGCGTTTTCTCGTGTCTCCCTATTTGCCATCTGTAGCTGGAACAAGAGTGTCCCAGGAAAAGAAAACAAACTTGCCTTTTCAGGCTCAGGCACTTAAAATATGTCTTTTAGATGGTGACAGCCCTGGGATGTGAAAGATTTGGTCTCACTTTCTTCTGTGCTGTAGCATTTGGGTTCTTAGGAAGCTCTTTGTAAATGAATCACGGCCGGTGACCTCATTTTCAGTAAATTGTGAGGGGAGATACTTGCTGATCTTTCTGCAGAGATGTCTGATTAAGCCACAGAGCAAATAATAGGAACAAGTATTTCAGGAGGACCTTTCCCTTGGGGTTTGTTCCCACTGAGTCAGTCCCTGTTACATCAACAAACAGTGCCACTTCAGTAACTGCAGGAGTCAACAGGGCCGAGCGGAAATCACAACACGTCGGGCTGATTCCTCCTTTCCTCAGCTGGGTCATCACCATGGCTTTCAGTTTCCAGCCTGCCATGGTACAAATGTGAGAACGCATCTCAGCCTGGCCTTGAATTCAGAAAGCAGTGATGGATCATGGTAGTCCAACCTAGTCCTGCATCAAGAAATGCTTCATGGATGTGTCCTGTGAAAGCTTTTGCTCTATGTCATCCTCTTCAAGATGAGCTCTGGGGTAAGCCATGTGCTCCAGCGAGGCCACCTGCCCCATGACAAGCTCACGCTGTGGGCACCAGTGCCAGGGCAGCAGGGCTCCTGCCCTCCTCATGTCTCTCAGTCTCACTTCTGCAATTGAGTTTCTGCTCAGCCCTGAGCAGGGAGACCTTCCCTGGTGCTGGGAGCACGTGTCCACTGTGGGCTTCTTGTGCTATGTTTGGTTCATGGGTTTTAGAGGGGTGTTTTCTGGGTAGCCTGGCTGCCTGAAAACTGCTGCGCAGGCTGCTTAATGGTTATTCAAAGCAGACACTGGTATTAAAAACCAAGACTAGGATGATGCCTGGCATATATAGGCTGTGCAGAGTCTTTTGGCTGCTGGGCTGCGAACAGGATGCCCCCAGTTTCAGAAAGCTATGCTCCAACTGCCAGTCCTGGAAAGCCACCCTCTGCCAGGGGGAGAGAGACCATTGCTCTTTCTGGCAGGGCTTCAACCTGGGACCTCCGTGTCTCTGAGCACAAGCTGGGAATCCTTGGCATGAAGGAGCAGTTTAACAGCCCTGAGCTATGCCCACTTGTCTTCTCCAGTCACTGAGAGCAAGCGCTGACCTACTGAGCTGGCTGCTCTGTTGGCCACTGCCAAAATCAGCTGGTAGGATCAGAACAAAACAACTTGCCTGCTGGACCTGGGGAAAGTACCTGATGTGAGGACCCTGCCCATCTGCTGGGAACAGGCTGGACACTGGGAGCACAGCACAACTGGAAGCTGTCACCCCAGCCTCACAGCCCTGACAGCTCATTTCCGTAGGGAGCGAGCCATCGAGTGGGAATGCTGGAGTTGTCTATTGCTGGCTCCTGCCAGACAGCCGCTGTGTGTTGCAACACAAGGGCATGTTGGGGGACTCCAGAGCAGAGGATTCAGCTGAAGCAACAGCCCCCAGATCCACGGGAAATGGGGATTAATAATGGTTTTCCAGCCAAACGCCTCCATGTCTAGCTTTTACCAGGAATAAGATAGGGGCAGAGCTTTTTACGTGTACATGAGCAGCCCCAATATAGGGGCTGGAAATGTCCCATTGCCCAGCGAGAGGACCACAAGGTGCTGGATGCTGTCTGCTGTCAGCAGCCCGTGCCAGAGCCACCTTTGCAGCCAGCAGTGGAGGTTCTGGTTTAAGAGAAGCAGAGCCACCGCAGATCTGGCCCACCTGGCCACATTGAATTTTCCCCACATGTAGGTCTGAGGTTACTGGGACAATGTCCACCGCTGGAAAATATCCAGAAAAGCCCACCAAAGAGGGAGGAGAGGTAAGAGAAGGAGCACAAGTGGGGATGCAGTAACAACAGCATGAATGAAAATGATATTTCAGCGAGCAAAAGGCAGACTGGGGCCAGTGCCAGCCTTGCAGACAGCCAAGTCAGCACCTTGTGCTGCTGTCTCTGCCGCCCTTGAACCTCCTACCCTGCCTTCCTCTCTGGAAAGGGGAAAGAGCACAGTCTGCATTTGCCGCCTTCTTCAAGTGCTTCAATTGAACTTCCCAGTGTTTCAGAGCCTACAAAGCTCTGTGCAGGGTGAGGAAGCCCAGGGGAAGCACAGTCGCTGCAGGGGTAGCCTGGCATGGGTTCAGAGGTAGCAGGTTTTCTGACTGTTGGGTGCTAGCCTCAGAACTGTCTCTAAACAGCACTGGAAAATACTTTGGTCTAATAACACCTTTTTTTCCCCTGTTTTCTCTAAGCTCACATTCTTTTTCTCTGGCATTTTGACTGACTGTCAGATGGATTTATTGCTCTAATAGCAGAAGATGACCATCAGCAAATCCCTTTGTTTTTGCTGCCTCTGAGGCAAACTGCTCGTTGTTCTCTGTACTCTGGAGTACAGATATTTTGCAGGGTGATTTTCCAGCCTCTGTCCACAGTCTGGCTGTGGAGACCAAGCTCCTCCAGTGACAGAGTTCCTATACCTGTGTTTCAGTGTCTTACTGAGGGTGACTTTTGTGTACTGGGCAAATACATGACAGCAATTCAGGGGAAGGCGTTTGGGGTTGTGGAAAGTGGTGGGGAGAGCCAGGGGATTCCGCTGGCTTTGATGGTCATAGTGACAGCGTGTCCTCCCTGATACACAGTGTGTGCTGGGGAAACCATGTCGGCCGGGGGTCATATGTGGCCTTCATGCGGAAGGACAGGATGTCTCTGGTGCAATTCCACCAGTGTGTGGAAGCTTCCAGGGCAGAGCTTTGTCCTATATCAGCTTTTGTACATCCATATGCCGCCAGCAGCTCGAGCCATTCTGGATGTACATGCTGGATGCAGCTGCGCTCATGTGACTTCCTGGGCTAAACTTCGTTACAGGGGAAAAAAGCAAAGTCTTTGTTTACCCGTCTCAATGGAAAAGTTTAGTCCTGGCCTGTCTTGCCAGTGAAGGAAGGAGTGTGCCAAAGTGATAGTACAGCGAATTCTGGCTGCTGGCGGACCAGGGACGGAGCTGGGTGCTGGGCACATTGTCAGCATCACACCCCAGCTGTGCAGGGCCACCATGGGGCATGGGGCTCAGGGATGCACTGAGCATCTGGCTCTTTCTTGGCTTTCTCTGTTGGGAGAGACGGACACAGTGAGGTGCTGAGTGAGTCCCTGGTGTCTGTCCAGCAGGAGGAGGGCAAGAAGAAAGTGAGAGGCATTGGAATGGATCAACCACCCAAGGGGCAAACTCAAACCCAGAGCTTTAGGACATGCTTCCATTTCAGGCTTTTTATTCTGTTTCTTTATGTCCTCCTTCCCCATATTCAGGTGTTAATAGCTCCTGAGTGTGGGATGCTCTGCTGGCATGGGATGCTTGGCTGGCTGGCTTCTCTCTCACAGGACTGAAAGGCACAAGTTGCCCCTATGGCTTTCATTTACATGGATTGAAACTATTACAAGGTTAAATCATGGCCAGGCAATGCACTTCAGTGCTTTAAAAGTAGCAGACACATTTGTGGCCCCAGAAAGTGGTTCAAACAGGGCTCTGCAAAGGGAAATTCATCCAGCGGGGAATTTACCCCATGCTTTCAGTGCCTGGCTGCAGCAGCCTGGTTCTCCCAAATCACAGCCGTCCTGTCATGGCCCAAGCATTGCACAAAAGTGGCAAAGGACCCCATGCGACCTGGACAGGATCTCTGGCATACAAAGGGCAAGCTTGTCCGAAGAGAGGAGTGGTTTTTTCATAATTTCCAATGGGACCGGGAGACTCAATGAGGCCCGGGACTGACTCACTAAATCCAGCTCTTGCGACCAGTCCTTCAGAGTAGATAATTTTTTGTGTTGTCCTCTTGATCTAAGGAAGCAACAGAACTGGGGAGCAAAGGGGCGTGCCCCATGTGTGCGTTACCTGTGCCCCTACATCTAAAGCTTTCTGCTTGAAACCAAGAGTGACACAGTGAGCTCTGCTGCCAGTCCCAAATCCCAGTCCTGACCACTGTGCGGCTGAAACGTGGCTGCAGCTTCCCTCCTGATTTTGTCCAGACCCTCAGTTCTGTGAGTACTTCTGCTCCTTTCCTTTGAAGCTGCTTGAACTCAAATTAACAACCCTTTAATGGGACCTGCGTCTTCCAAATGAGACTCTGTTAGCTGCTTGCTGTAGTTATCATTTTCCAGATGCTTTCAATTACCTTTTTTTAACTACATCTCTTTGCAGAAAATGAAGATCTCCCCTAACCTAGCCACTTTCTGAAATGTGCCAGTCACTGACTTGTGAGTACTTTGTTGTTGTCTGGCACATCAGCGGGTGTCACAAATAATCACCTCATCAACACATTTTTTGTTAGTACCTCTAACACCCCGGCTATTAAAAAAATACCTTAGTTCATTAGCGAGACACTGTTTTCAGCACATAAACTTTTCCATTCCAGAATGACTGACTGTAATGCCCTAAAAAGCTTACAGTTGTTTATAAGCTAAATAAAATAGGACACCTTCCATCTATTTGTACCATTACCCACCATGACTGCATGAGAGGGACAGACCTGTGCTAATGTTTCCATAGGTGTGTGTTGGCCAGGATGAATTACTTCTACTTGTGGAGTTTGGTTCTGCTGCTGCATCCATAGTACCACTTGCAGATTTAGGTCTCGTGGGATTTTTACATCTGCCCTGATAAGTTGGAGCTTCAGCTGATGCTGGTGGCACCACTGGGTGCTAAGGTCCCTGCCTTCCTGTCACGCAGGGGCAAGCAGGTTGAGTGCACCGTCTTTGCATAGACAATTGCATTTGTGATTGGGAACAGAGAGGACTTAGCCATAATATTTGCATAACTCCTGTGCAGAGCTCTGCAAGCACTGGTGTACGGTTGGTAGCTAACCCCAGGATGGCAGTCACACTCTTGATCAGGGGCCCATGTGCAGGAAAGGTGCTGGCAATGCTTGTGCTCAGCCATCAAGAAGATGCTGGCTCAGGAGAAATGAAACCCCCTCCCTGGTGGTGGCCTGGGGAGGCCCCAGTTAGCCTAGTCATGTAATGCCAGTGTAGCATTGGTGATGAGGAGTGGGCCACCTTCATTGATGGTTCTGTCACTGGGACCCAGATGTCCTGTGGTGGCTGCTGTTTGAAGAGCTTTGCCTGCTCTAAAAGGGAACACATGAAACCTCTTGAGTAACTCCTGTAGCTGTAGCATCAGGAATGCCACTTCCTCATCAGTAGCTTCCTGACTTGAATTTCATGCGGAGAGTCTTGGTGTTTGTGCAGGTGAGAGAATAGTGAATCCAAAATGGTCTTATGCAAAAAAATGCAAATACTGCTTTTATTAGTAGCTTGCCATGCGACAGGGACAGTACATTTGCAAAGCAATGTGGCTTATTTTCTGCAAATCTCTCCTTCTCATTCCTTGTAAGGCCAGGGGGCCTCTACCATTACATCCCTGAGAGGCTCTGGCAGCCATATGCACATAACCATGACTTTGCAGTAAAAACTTAGGTTTTATCCTCCACAAGTCAAACAGTGGCTCTGAACAGGCAGGCAGTGGAGCTTGATAAGGCCACCAAAAAAGCAACTCACTCCAAGATGAAGTGCAGAAAGGTAACACCATTTCTAGTTGATCTTGGTACTATTCATTCTGAGACTGTGAAGATCTCAGCACTTTTCTGTAGAGAGCTGAACTTGTTTTTCAGATAGGAGATCTCCAAGAGGGATATGGGGAACTTCTAGAGATCATCTCGTAGGCGGAACAGCCTTTCTGTAGCTTCCTTCTGTTCCTAACCGGCAGCGGGAGCAACTCAACAGCTCAGAAATGCCCAGGGATTTTTTCCTTTTCTTTTTTTCCATCAGGAAGGGGAGGTTTCCTAAGCCATGATTCAGTACCTCTGAAATAATATTTTAGTTCTACGCTTGTCTGTTGGTCCCTGACTCCTGAGGACAGGATTGCCACGCTGTAGGCCAGCACCCTGTGAAGTGGGGTGGCTTTGCCACAGCAGCTGCAGCCTCTCGGTACTTGCTCAGTGCCCCGAAGTGGAGAGGGAAATAACCCTGCATGGGAACAAAATGCTGAAATTTCTACTTCTGCCCACACCAGGGAGACACAAATGGGATTGCAGA
This sequence comes from Brachypteracias leptosomus, assembly GCA_013401335.1. Classification (NCBI taxonomy): domain Eukaryota; kingdom Metazoa; phylum Chordata; class Aves; order Coraciiformes; family Brachypteraciidae; genus Brachypteracias; species Brachypteracias leptosomus. Next base: position 85,920 of record VYZX01016160.1, on the reverse strand, counting down.
CACAGCACAGTAACTGAACCAACCCTTAAATGTTAATCCTAAATTGCCATAATGAAATTACATCACAATGAGATGTGTAAAACAGTCCAGCAGTTCGCTGGACTTCTAGGGAGTATCCTCCAAAATGTTTGAGTTGTACTTGGAATAGGTATGCACAAAAACTGGCTTGATGATCCCCAGTTGGCCATCTCTGAGCTTCTGGGGAGGTTAAAAGCTGCATAAATTGCTCTGTGGTTTTGAATAGTTTACAAGTCCAGCCTGCAGCTTTGAGCTGCCATGGGAGATAGATAAGCTATGACCAGAGATGTGACACAGGACTGGCTTTTTGCAGAAGCTGGGCAGGCTTCTGCCCTGAGCTGCTGCATGAGGGACCATTCCTGTGGTTGCTGGCACCTGACAGTGGGAGAAGAGCCTCATTGCTGCAGGTGGGTTAAAATCAGTCAATGAACTAAGATGAACATCTCTTGGAGAGACCTGACCTGTACAGTCACCAAAGCATGGAGCTGGGAGAGACTTTATAGGAAGCAGCTGCTGTTGGATGGGGTCATGTTTCTGCTCAGTCCGTGGCTGGTTAGGCTCTGCTGGCTGCTCCCCTTCCATGCTGCAAGGCAGAGGTCTGCGAGTGGGACACAAGTAAAGGGACTGGCAGCAGTGCCCATGCTGGTGCATTGCCCTGATCCCAGCACATCCAGGTACCTCATGTAACACTTTGGTGTGAGGACTGTACCAGCACATCTTGCCCCAGGAGTCACCACTATGCTCCTCAGGGAAAGCCACCAGGAATCTTTGATTTTCCACCCACACCTCTCTCTGTTTGGGACCTTGGCTTTCCTATCCTCACACTCCAACAAGTGTAGTGGTAGGTGTGCCCTTTTTCCCCAGCCAGACTTGAAGACATGTGCATGTTTATTTTGAACAAGGCAACTTTCTAGCTCTGTCGTGCACTCCTTCATTTAAACACAAGTAGCTCGTGGGTTGCCCTGCCAGGATCCTGCTGTCTCTCACTGATCTCTCGATAGCTCGCTCAAGAAAGCTACCTCCTGCTCTGCAAGCTTCAGCATCGTGTCATGGAAAAATATAGAAGTGGGGCCCGACTGTGCGTCAGCGGGTGTCTTAGCAACCCCCGCCTGTGCCCAGCTCAGCGATAGGCGCACGGGGCTGTCCGTCTCTGTGCAGGGATGAAATGTAGCATTAAGCATCCCCCCCTTTACGAAGGAGAAGAAGGAAATACCAGGGTTTGCTGGTGTTGCTGGAGCTTGCCGAGTGCTAACAAAGCAGTAATTTATGAGCGTTGCAAAGAATTTCATCGGTCTTCAAAGCGGGATGGAGGCATCTGGCACTCGGCCACCGTGTTTGTATCAGTACAGGAAAAAAAGCTGAATTTCTTCAAAGCTGCCACAGCATTTCCTATTTTTAGGTTAACAATGCATGTTTTGCTGTGCAGCTCTAAACATCAACAAAAGAATGAAGACCTATTTATGTTGCTTTGTAGTAAAGCCGAAGCAACAGGAAGCCGAGAGCCATCTGGGTGCCTTCTGAGCCCTCCAAAAACCCTTTCCCGTGTCAGTTGTAAAATGCGCTTGGGTTACCACTGGCCACGCCAGCAGGTTTGCTCTCTGATGGGGAAAGAAGATGGGGTTTGGGGATTGCCTTCCTGTTCTCAGGCCCTTTGAGATGCTGTGTGGAGGAGAGAAACCAAATTCTCAACTCTCAGCTGTGCTTGCATTCAGAAGCTTTTTGTTTCTTGCTGTCGTTCATGTTCTCCCTTCTGAGGCAACATCTCAGCACCGGTGTGCACCTCGGTGCCTGTGCTGGTGCCTGCATTTCACGGGTGAAGGGCAGGCATTCACTGGAGGAAAGGACAGTGCCAAGGGCCCTGTATGCTTCTGAGGTCCAGAGGAGTCTAGAAGGTCACTAGCTGTCCTGAATTTTCCTACAGCAGTGCTGGAGCAAGCCAGTTTTTGGCAAAAGTTTCTAACCATAAGGACACCTTTAAAGAGAGAACAATGGTTGCTGGCTTACTAAAATCAGCCCTAAAGCAATTGCTGCTCTGACATTGGTTTTTCTGGGGTGGAGAATGGAGGACATCCAAGCTGGACATGTGGTTTAGGTGGCAAGGTCACTCTTCTTGCTGCAGGAAAACACTTGGAATGTGAGTGGTGTAATACTGCACATGAGCTGACTGTGAGGGCAGGTGCAGCTGCCTATAGAGGGGCATGAGGCAGGCCTCAGCTCTGGAGGCAGCAGAGAACGCTTTGCACTTTGGCTTGCTGGAGCAGCTCATTGAGCTACCAGTGAGCGAGAGGAAGCAGCAGCAGCTGCCCTTGCTCCTGCTCTCTGCAAATGTTCTCCTGTGTGTCTGCAGCAGCCGGCTGAGCCCTGAGGTGAAGCCCTGGCCACTCACTGCTCACTTTCTCCCCAGCCTCCTCCACTAGTTGCTTATTTGGGAAGGAACCTCCTTTTTCTCTCTTTGTTTTGATTTGGAAAAATAAAATTAGAAAAAGCCTGTCAGAGAGCAAAGTGACTAAGCGCTTCATGTGCCCCGCTGAAGTAAATGAACAGCAAAATGTCTGAGGGGAGAAGATGACTAAGTTTTTCTACCTCCGCTTCTGCTTCCCTCACCCTCTCAGAGGAGCTAAACATAGCCGCCTGCAGCAGGAGGACTTCAGCAGCCGACTGCTGCCCACCAACACAGGCTCAGAGATCGTGGGCTCCTGCCTTGCTGAAAACCCTGGTCGTTCAGAGAACTGAGCATCTTTTCTACATTCATTTCTTTTCTCCCTTGCTCTTCCCCCAAGACAAAATATACTTAGAAACGCTAAGACACAATGAGCTGAACTCTGGCTTTGCTACACCCATGTTTATTATGGGTTCATTGTATCGCTTCTGCCAGTGCCTTCTTGATTATATGGCTAGATATAACGTCCCTTCATCTTCTTGTCCTTTTTTGGACCAGAAGATCGCTTGAGCATCGTTTTCAACCATAACAGCACTGTTCCAAGAAAGGGTATCTGGATTTTAATATGAAACCCATGATCTCTACTTCTTTAAAAGATGTCACAGTCTTCTGCAGCTCATCAGCAAGAATCCACTGCTTGCTAAATCCATACCTGGGGGCTGGCACTGGAGTTATGTCCATAAACATTGTGTCATGCCACTCGCCTTAAAAATAGCCTCTTTCAAGAGAAATATTTAGTTTAGAAACAATTTCACTTAAAAAAAATAAATAGAAGCAATCGGATCTCTCTTTATAAACGCTGGACCTGAATTGTCTAGGTCACCTTTGGGTGATGCTGTACATGTCCAGTGTGTGGCCAGCATTGCTGTGGTACCCAGACCCTTTCTTCCCACATCTGGGAAGGGGGATGCTGGGGTTTTGGGGAGCACCCTTAGGGCGCTTAGTGACTCCACCATTGCCCTGGCTGAGCAGATCGCCACCCCAAAAACCCCAGCATCTTTCTCCTTGTGCCTGTGCCAGCATAAGCCCCTTGGGGTTTCCTGGGGTCCCAGGTGAGCTGAGAACAGGGCAGGGTGTTTCTCCCCAACATCCTGTCCCCACTGCACGCCCAGGAATTCCACACACAGTTACTGCAGAGGCTATTTTCCATTATTAATGCTCAAAAGTTCCATTTTCCTGTTTCAGATGAGCATTTCCCTTTTGGGTTAGAGAAACCTCTTCCTCCCTGGCACCCCGCGGAAGACTGTAAACATGCGCCGAAGCAGCAAATTTCTTTGCTGGCCTCTGCGTTCCTCTTCACACCAAAATCCCAGCATCCCCCCAGCTGGCACCTTGCAGCGTCGCATGCACCAGCTCATGGGAGATCAGGACCATTTATGTGGAGCAGCACGTTCTTTCCTCCATTTCTTAGGAGTTAACAGCTGAAATCCTCTTTTTCTTCCCCCCGCCCCACCCCTGCGTGTCAGCACACGGTTGGGTTGGAAAATCCAACCTCACGTGCCACACCAGGATATAGGGTTGGGTAACCTTCCCCGCGTCTCTGAGGATCCCGTCCCTTTCCCTAAGGGCTCAGGGGTGTGTCGGGGTGCAGCGGGGCTTGCCGGCTCCCTCTGTGAGCTTCAAAGGCAGCAGCAGCGAAGCGGCATAGGAAACCCCGTGGCTCATCGCTAGCAAGAAGCCTCCTTGCTCGCTGCTGTGGTGGCTTCTTCCCCCACCACCCCGCTGGCCTTTCCCTGGCGCAGGGCTGCCCAGCCAGCACCGGCACGCTCATCGGATGCTTTTGCAGCAGGCAGGCGTGGCAGGACGTTGGCTTTGGCGGTGGAGGTACGTACCCAGCCCTGCAGAAGCCAAGCTGCCTTGCTAAAGCTGGCATTTTTCGGTGACTCATAACTAAAATGGCTAAGGGGCGTGCGTACGGCTTTCACTCTGAGAATGAAGCCGAGGATGAAATTACTGCGCTGAGGTCTGCTCGATGTCAGACCTGCTGCTGCAGTGGGCCAGGGGGCGGCCGGAGTGTGCTGCTAACATGAATTCCTCCTTCCGTCCTCTTCTCCAAGGTCACTCGTACCCGCGTGCGGCCGGTGCTCTTGCTCTGCTGAGCTTGTGCCACCCCCTGTCCTCGCCAGGCTGGGTGAGCCCCCAAAGGAGTGTGGGTATAGGAGGGTCTGGATTCATACAGACAGGGTATGGGGTGATCTGGCTCAAATCGATGGGGATATGTTCCTAGTTTGCAGCCTGACGCTACTGTATGGGGAATTGGGAATAAGCAGAATATGTGACATGTTCTGTGTTTGAAGGTGTTTGAAGCCCTGTGATTAGCTTGGCCTTACTCCTGAAAGCCCCTGGAGCAGCTTCTCCTAAAGTGCAAGGTTTGTGCTTCCCATACCTGTTCGGGGCAGTGCAGCCAGAAAGCTGGCAGAGGAGAAAGTCTCTGCGGTACCCATGAGGTTCGTGCAAACCTCTGGGCAAAGAGGTTTCCCAAAGCTACCATCTTTCTAATATGATTCTTCTGCAAGGATCTGAAACCAAGGAGTATCAAACTCCATTTCCACTCCTGCAGGAGTTTCTGCTGGTTGCTGATTATATCTGGGGGCTGCCTAGGAAAAGGGGCCTGTCCCATGGCAGTGTGTTGGGGGTGCTGAGGAGCTGCAGCCGAGTCAGGCTGGTGCTCCCAGCAACTCCTGTGCAGGCAGAAACTCCTCCAGCCACTTAGCAGAGGATTTGCGGTCCCAGCTCCAAAGCAGGAGAGACAATAAAACTCTAAATAGTACTTTAAATCATCAAAGTGCTATCCAAACATGAGGGACTCCAAACACAAATGAAAGTGCTAAACTGATTTAGAGGGGAATTAAAAGGTCACGCCTGTTGAACATTCAGCTTTAGAGTTTAGTCATGTTTATGAAACTTATAACTGCTCTTCTAAATCAGCTTTTTACACTTCATATACCCAGTAAATGTGGGTACGTTCAGGGCTTATGACTAATTTAAAAAAATTTGCTATTCTAAACAAATTACTGCAGCCATAGCCTGGCCTTTTTTTTTCTTCCCTTCCATCTCTGCTTTCCCACTCCAGTTGAAGACACTTAAACCGCATCTGAACATTTCACTTGCTTGTGGAAGGGGGATGCATTTCTTACATATTACACAAAGTGAAGCTCAGTTATGGCCAAAGAGTGGAAGAGCAGCGAGCGAACTCCATGAGTGGGCAGAGCGAGGGAACCGCAATGGAAATGTTTTCTGTGTCCAAGAGCTGCTGGGGGCTTCAGCAGCTGGAAAGCTCATGTGTAAAAGCCAGGCCTTTCTCATCCAGCTTCTCCAGCTGATTGCTTCACTAGCGTTGCGTGATTTGACATTGCTTTTGCATAACCTCGCTTGTGTGTCGTCAGTGCTTATGGGCATTCTGCTCCTCGGGTGTGACATTTACAGCGTCCATATCAATGCCCTCTGTGCTAATGCCAGAGGAAATACTTCAGATGTCTACAGCAGCACTGGAAGTCAGTGGCTGTGCTGTCTGGCCCATGTCCACCGTGCCTGGTAACGTCAAGCTGAGTGGACGAGTGATGTAGCATCACATGTAGTATCTGCCTGCTGTGGGCCTTGGGAGGTGGGGGAGAAATCCAACTACACCCCCCTTCTTTAGGGGTATAAGCTCTGGGCATGTCCCATGTCAGAGAGCAGACTAGTCCAGTCCCAAGATATCTGAGTCACCTCCTGAAGCAGACAGGTAGAAATCAAACTAAAAAACAAGTATCAGAAGCTACTTCATTCCACTTATTGATATTATTTCTGCGTTTGGTGTCTCTGACCCAAAATGCCTCTAAGCAGACTGTAAATGTAGCATCCTGATTTAAATCCCTAAAAACTTGCTTGCATGTTGTAGAAAGAGTGCATTCATCAGCCCACCTCCTGTGGGTGACTTTGTCTACCAGTCTGAATAAGCCAGACTGGAAATATCTGGGACTTTACCTTCTTCTGCTGGTCTGAGCACCTGTGTTGCTTCCCAACATGCTCTCTCCCAGGGACCCTCATTCCTAAAGTCTGGGCCATCCTTTGGAGGACTTGGCAAAGCCTACAGCTCCCATCCCATCTCCCTGGTATGGAAAAGCGCAGCTCTTGTGTGAAGTTTGTTTCTTGCAAGAAGGTCATGCCCTACCAAACCACTGCCCACTGGAACGCTCTGTTGTGACTTTTAGGAACTGAATCTCTTCCATATCCTAAACTAGAGCTCTGGCCTTTAGGCTGCTGAGATGGACTTCAAGTTAAGCGACCAGAGGCTGATGCAGTTGCTTCCTATCACAAAGGGCATGTCTTCTGGTCTCAGAGGACGTGTAAAAGCTAGCAGCAGTTCAGGATTTACAGTGGCAGTGTTGGGAAGGCTGGGAGAGAGGTCATTCCTCATCAGCAGCACGAAAGTGAGAAGTGCTAGGAGGAGCTGAGGTCTGCTGAGGAGCCCACACCCTCAACTTGTGCTCTGCTGCTAGAGGAGCCGATGAGCAGAAATGACATTTGGAACCAGAAAGACTGTGGTGAATAGTCTGGAACTGGGAAAGGGATCAAATGCAAGTCTCCAGATGGAAACAGAGCAGTTTCCATCACAGCTGCTGACAAGTTCCCTGATACAGGGTCAGATCTTTGGACAGCACACGGCATTTCTCAGCTGGACCTGGCTGCCTACAGCTCTGTGCACCAGCGTGTTGCACAGATGGGCTGCAGCGCTCTGGGATTCTTCTCACAGATCAGTTCACCAAAAGCCCACTTTTGGCTACCAGCAAGTTGTTTGTATAATCCACTGGCTTTTAAAAGCTCACTGCTTGCTGAGGAAGAAGCACCATATGGCTTAAGTAGAAGTCCACCAAAAGTCATTAGCCGTTTCTGAATTGTTCACTTGCCTTCTCCAAGCTGAATATTGCTTAACAAACCTTATTTGTGTGTACTTAATGAGTAACAAATACATTTGCAGAGAGCTGGATCGGTTCCCACTCAGGAAAGTAGGCTGAACGTGTCTAATGCTGGCAATTAATTCAACCAGCTTTATGGGAAGGTCAATTGTGGCTGATCAGCATTAGGTTTTCAGCTTTACTGAAGTAAAGGCTCTTCATCAGGAAGAAATGCCTCATGGAGACAAATCCAACCGTAGCTTGGAGTAACCATGAGGCTCAGTTACTCCAAGCTCCAATGCAGGCTTTGCCTTTGCTCTCACTTAGGCATTTTCAGCTTCTTTCCTTCTTCGTTGAACTGGACAGGGGGGTCTAACACTGCTTGTCCTCTCCGTAGTGACTAACCCTGAGCATGTTGCTGACGTGGATCCCACGCCACTGATGTGCTCTGCTTATGCTTTGTGGCTGAGGAGGTTGCAAATGTCCTTAAGTGCAGTGGGTGACTTCTGTGCAGCTGGCTCCCACAGCCGCCCCATTTCCTTCCATTGTGATCGGGGAGGTCACACTGAAGGACTGCTGCTCACTCATCTGCCTTTGCTGCTTCTAATTCTTCTCGCCTTCATCACAAGCAGGAAGAGGGAGCCTGCAACAAGCTCCTGTTTTTTTTCCAAAACACTGGAATATTTTTTCGATGGTCCCAGCAGATGTTCCTGGCTTTCAGGCATTTTTAGCGAGGCTCCTTTATCACACATGCTCATCTCTTGCAGACAGCAAAGAAGGCAGTAGCTTTATCTTTCTGACCCTCTACCCTAGATCTTTGGTCTTGGTGGGACCACTCCTTGGTCCCACTGGAGAAAAGGGCATTCCTCACAAAGTCAGAGGGAAGTGGCTTCTCTCCTGTGAGAGACAAAGTCCTTGCTGGCTAAAAAGAGCCTATTCTGAAAAACAAAGCATCTGAAATACAAGAAATAATGCAGTTATTAGAATTTTTTCTCTCTCTAAATGAGATAGAGACTGTGGAAATTAGTAGAAGCTACTATGCCCTGGCAGAAGCTTCTACGTCCCAGCCATCAAAGTAATTTATCTAATGGGGCTTGGGGGATTGGACTAGAATTGAGAGGCACCCAGAAGTGCCTTTCAGTCACCAAACTAAATTTCTTTACATTATAGAAACATAGAATGGTTTGGGTTGGAAGGAACCTTAAAGATCATCTAGTTCTACCCCCCATGCCATGGGCAAGGGACACCTCCCACTAGACCAGGTTGCTCAAAGCCCCATCCAACCTGATTAACTTGAGTGAAGTCTGTTGTTGTGCCTCACTTTATGTTTGCTCAACAACAGCCATGGGAGCCTGGCTGGCATTGCCTCTACCAGGTTTTGGGAAGCTGCTGAAATTTTTATTAAATGTGTGTGGCTAAACCAAAAAATACCCACCGATCCAAAGCCCTCCCATTGCAAGCAGCTCCTCTGGCCAAAACAAGGCTGTTAAACTGTTGTGCAGTACAGAAGCAAATTCACTAGCAAGGATGAGCAGAGATGATGTAAAATATGGGCTGTCACTTGCTGCCAGCATCACAGTCAGCGGTCACAGCCTGGTGCACATGAAAGCGGCCACTGGGCTCTTTCTCTTGCTGCCTGGATGGAGAGAAAGAGGTTCAAGGGGCTGAGAGATGGCAAAGCCAAGCAGAGCATAGCGCCAGCTATGCACCATGTTACTGATCGCACTCAGGAGCACGTCATGGGAGGGTTTTTGGCCAGGTTCCTGCATTCTGGTCACCCACATGCCAGGACGCACCAGGAGGAGGCACCTTGTGGTACCTGCTGCCCTCCACGCCTAGTGCCCGGCACAATGAACAAAGCTGGCCTCCCCGCCGCGGCTGGAGTGACAAGGTTTTTCCCAGTCAAGCGAAACAATCATCACTAGGGAAACCTTAACTACTTTTTAAAGACCAAGAGAAAACATTCATTCTTTTAAACATGGAAAACTAAATGGCCTCTTTTTCCTTGGCTGCATGTGCATGGCCGGGGAGCAGACTGACACGGAGTGAACTCTGTGGGCAAACACTCCCCCCACTTATTTAGTTATTAAAGAAGAGGGCTCTCTGGCACAAAGTCTCACTCTCTTCTCAACTGCTCGCCACATTGTTTTTCAAACCAGCAAGGCTCCAGACATGAGGAGCAACTCGCTGACTCTCCTACTTGTGAGAGAAACATTCTGGAGTCCTTCTGAGCTGTGCTTAAAGACCCTTCCCATGGGAGCCCTTGGCACCACAGCACCACAGCTGCACTTCTCCTTTTGGAAGAGCTGGAAGTGAAAGCAAAGAGTGGAGAGGGCCTGCTGTGCCTCCCACCCATGCTAGCCCCGCAGGAGGGTGTTTGAGGAGTCAACCTTGGGCCCAGGAGTGAGCAAGATTGCTGGGCATGGGGCAGGGCTGGCACGGTGCCTCCCCTGAGCCACTGCGCCTGGCAGCCAGCGATGTGCTGGTGGGGCTGCTGGCCACCCAGGTGTTTCAGTTCGGCAAGGATCGCTGAGGGTGGTTGGATGTCAGCGTGCCACAGGAGCAAGGCTTTCTCCAAAGTGAAGGGAAAGCCAGGCTGTCATTCATGCAAGCCCCGTGGCTTCAGCAACTGCCCTGAAGCCGGGGGAAGCAGTGGACATTGGTGAAACTACTGTCTCCTCACAGTTTTCCTCCATCTCTTCTGATCCTAGGCTATTTCGAGATCTTCCTGGAAGAAAGGGGCTGAAGTTCTTCTCAGAATTGGGAAAGTTGTTAATTTAATGCTGCTCCCACTCTTTCCCATCCCCTGCCCCAGCTGTGTAGTCTCGCCTCTAATGGTGCGTGCTCTAGTTAATAAAAAGCACCGAAATACAGGTCCAGCTCCCGCTATTTCCAAGAACTCTTGGTTCCTTAAAACCATAGGAAACTATAATTTCGGCAAATAAATCAGTTACTGCCTATCTCTCTGGCTGAATGCATGGAAAGGGAAGAGCACCCTGCTGGCTCCGTGCACGGGAAGCAACACCAGTCAAATTCCACCAGCATTCATGCTGGGAAAGGGAGGCAACAGGCAGCCCCAGAAAGGCTCGTCCTCATTAAGCAGACATTAAAGGAATGCCATATGCTATAGGGAAAATGTACAGCGAGCACTTAGCTCATCAGTCACTTCTTGTTTAATCTAATTAAACACAATATATCCTCTGACCTTCTGGGTTGGCACTAAATTCTCTGATGTTGTTCTTTCCATATGAAGCTCTATTGACAGATGGGGAAAGCCTAGAGTTTGCTTTAAGCTTCAGATAAGTGAAGTTAAACATGCAGCAGATAAAATTGTTTTCCCAGCACTCCTCTCCCACTGACCAATTGTGGGTGCTCACTGGGAGGCCTTAACTCCTCTGGCCTGTGTCCCACCCCTGGCTCAGGGCTTTGTGGAGCCCAGCAAGCAAAAGCTTCATGTAGGAGGGCAGAGGCAGAAGCAAAGTGCTGCAGAAACCCTTGAAAGTTCATTTTTAGAGTTGATTCTGACACTTGGTGAACTTTGTTTCCATGTGGCAGGTGATGAAGGAAAATGGTGCCGCTCCTCACTGAATACATTTCCAGAGTCACTAAATAATTTGCTACCCAACACCTAATCAGTTGGCATGTGCTGATGCTGAAATAGGCTTTAAATAAAAATTGTCAAATTGCATCAAACACCTCGTGCATATTCACTGCTTGTGCAGGCTACCTGCTGTTGCTGGGTGTGCAAGTCTGCCATCAGTCAACTTGGCTTCGTGAGCTTTCTAGGAGGGAGAGCAGCCACCCAGCTGGATTTGGAGGGGAGCAGGGTGCTGCAAGCAGGCTCAGGTTTGGATCATGCAAAAGAGTTGCAAGCCTGCTCAGCTTTTGGCGTGACAACCTGCGTGCTTACTTTCTTACAGGCAAATGAGAAGAGCACATATCTGCCCTTCACCAGCGTCACTTGGTAACATCACCTGCAAAGACATTTTTTCCAGTATGGTGAAAAATCCTTTAGTCTGTGTCTGGGGAGTTATTGCAGGTAACTTCTCCCTGTACATACAGTTGCACCTGTGCTCCTGGACTCCTTGAATTATAAAACAAAAGTTACAGAAGAGCCTGGAGGTGATGCCCTATGGTTCCCAACAGGCTTGGTTAAAGAAGATTACTCTCTTGTAAATAGTTTTAATACTCCCTTCGTATATTATTAGTGCTGGGCAGGATGGAAGGCAGCAGCCCACCAAGTGCATGTGGCCATGGAGTCAAACTGGAGTTGTGTGAACCTTGTGGCTCTGATTTTCCATGGCCAGCTGCAGGAGCCCAACATGGGGGTTGGCAGGACTGGGATCCCAAGCCATTGGCTTTGAGATGTCTGAATGCATGCAGGTGTTTGAGTAAATACAGACCTCTTGCTGGAAGATCTCAGCCATCCCCAGTGGCTGTGAAGGACCCTGCCTATGGTTCACAGCCACATAATATTGTAGAATCATAGAATGGTTTGGGTTGGAAGTGACCTCAAAGATCATCTAGTTCCAGCCCCCTGCCATGGAAGGGACACCTCCCACTAGACCAGATTGCTCAAGGTCCCATCCAGCCTGGCCTTGAACGCCTCCAGAGGTGGAGCATCCATCTCTCTTGAAGCTGAAGGGAAAGTAAGAAGGATGATTTTTTGGAGCAACTCCTTACCTGGAGAGAACTTTGTTATCTTCAGGCAAAAGGGGTGGCAGGACTGCTGGGGGCATTGGCCCATGTTGCTCTTCCATGGTCCAGCCTCCATCTCTCCTTTGCAACAGGTCAGCAGCCCCAGAGAGCGCACAGATGAGGTGTGCAGCAACTGGTTTACTGGAGGAGCTGCTCCTTGCAAAACTCACTGCCTCTTGAGCACTCCCATGGCAGAATGACTGGACATTTTGTATAGATTCATACACCCCCAAAGAAAATTCAACCCAGCAGGCTGCTCTGTGCATGCTGAGCAGTAATGTGGAATGGGTTGAGGGCATGGGAGAGTTTCCTTTAGATGAAGCAAACTTTCCTTCACAACACTAGGAGGGGGCTCATGTATAAAACAAAAATCCAGCAACTCCTGAAGGAATTGCAGAAGAGATGGTTCCTCCTCTCTCCTGCAAGTGCCCATGTGGTTGCCCCCTATGAAGCCAGGAGGGCAAGAGGCTGTGTGGAGCAGAATTGCCAGTGACCCCTGCAGCAGTGACAACTTGCCTCGCAGTCTATTTCCAGGAGGTTGGGAGTGACTTGAGATGAATTAAGCCACCTCAAGCCTCTCCATAAAGCAAGTCCTTAAACATATCCTTAAAACTTGGATTGGAAATGCCTGGCCGAAGGTGTGCCTGAAACTGGGTGGTTCCTGGATGAAAACATTTCCCTGCGGTGTAAGAGGATGGGGATGTGTGACCTGTTTCATATGTGAATGTGCTCAATGACCATCTTTCTGTCTTGTTGAGATCAGCAGAAAGGTTATTGTGGTGTTTTGTGTCTCGGGGGGGACTCAGGGCCATTACTCTGTACTGGGAGCAGCCCTGGAGCCGAGCACATTGCTGCTGGGAAAGCCCCAGCAGAGGGAAGCCGAGGTGACTTGTCCTGCTTAAGGGGCTGCTTGCCTTCATTCTGCCTGCGCTTTGAAGTACCTCAAGGTTTCAGCTATAAAGCTCTAAACACCAAAAAACAAAATCTTGGCTTGGGAAGGCACATTGCCTTGGCGTGTTTCCTGGGACTGAGTGACTTATGATGCTGTGCCGTAAGCAGGGGGAAGACTCCCTCTCCTTGTTTTAGAGGAGGTGGGCTACACTCGACTGGAACCCAAACTCCCCCAGAGACTTTTTCTTCCCCCTTTTTTTCATGACATCAGCTAGGACTTGATGTTACTATTTTAAAAACAAAAGGAGGGGACACCCCCCCCACGCTTCTCTCCTGCTTTCTGCCAGAAGGAGAACAAAGAACAGCTAAAGTGCACAAGTTCTGGCACCGAGTTTGGAAACAAAAACATTCATCCTCATGTCAGGTAGGGAACTGCCTGACCCCTCTGCCAAAGCAAGCAAGCCCGGCGGCAGAGCCAGCCTGCCGCGCAGAGGAGCCTGGGTGAAGGGGATGCCCGGTGTCACCCCGCGCTCGGGCAGCTGCTTGCCAAGCTCCTGCGCTGCTGTACTGGTGCCAGGGCACGGCGGGACGCTCCCAGCCACGAGCAGTCATCCAGGGAAGGGTCACACTGCTCCTGCTGGGCTGGGAGGTGAGCAGGGACCTTTCTTCTTCCCCTTTCCCACCCCTGGTCCTCACCACGCAGGCAGCCCCATGCGATGTGTCCCTGCTCCCCAGTGGGGTTGGTGCGTGGCACAAGGGTAACCCAATGTAATTTCCACGGTTTAGACAACTAACAGCTTTGTCTGGCTTCTTCCTCGCCATTTGAACATGTCAGCAGTTCCCAGCACGGATTCCTGTGCCGTGAGTTCACCCCCGACAAGCATCCAAACTGCAAGTCGGGGCTGCTGGCTCTTCCCTGCCTGTCTGCAAAGTGTTACTGGAACAGGGAATGGTTCTCCAAACACGAGGAAGAGATTACTTGGGCTTTCTGGAAGGCTCCCTCCCATGCCTTCAGAGCGGAGCAAATGAGGATAATTTATCTGTGGGCTTCCGGCTGAACCCAGTAGCTCAGAGCAGCCAGGACTACGCCGTCTGTTTGTCCCAGCTCTTGCAAGAAGGCATTTTTCCATTGTCGCCACCCTATATTGTTCACCTGATTTGTTTGCACCATCAGCTTCTGGGGCCAAGATAAGAGCTCATCCCCCTGCCTTTTACCAGCAACATGTTCCCCAGAACAATCCAGGGGAAAACTCTGGCAGGAAAGAGCCTTCAAAGAAGGCTTTCACATGTGCGATGCAGCCCTCGTTACAGTCGTCTAAATCCTTCTGTGCAATGGATCTGGCGAGAAACAGAACATGTCAGAGGGGAATTGTTCTCTAAAATGTAGCTACGGATGGGCCGGAGCAGGCGGCTCAGCCACGCGGGGGTTGCCAGCTTAATGGACAAAGCAGCCGCCTTTCAGCGGGGAACAAAAGCCAGGCGGTGAGCTTGTGCGCGCTTGTGCGAGTGCCTCTCCTTCCCCACGGGAGCTGGGCTTGGGTTTTCTGGCCCGGTAGAAATCCTGGGCTCCCTTCCCTGCTCCCTCTGCCGTGATCTAACGCAGAGCCCAAGGATGGGTTAATGTCCCTGCTGCTTCTGCAGAGGGATGTGGGGAGCGGAGACAAGGTAATGCGGATGGCTGGGCCTGCTGCAGCCAACTGGAACAAAGCTGTAATGCCGTTCGCTTCAGAGGAGTTACTCGTGGTTTTTGAATGTAGAGTCGAAGCCCAGCGGCTCCAGCTTGGCACAGGGCAATGGGAAAAGAGCAGATTCTCTGCTTGCTTCCATCCAGTGATGTCTCCGTTGCCTCCTCCCTTGTCCAAAGCAGCTGTGTGCTGCTTCAAGTGACTTTATGGGCAGTAAAAGCTTAAAACATCACATTCACCTTCATGATTTTTTTTTCCCTTAGAGCAAATCATGGCGGAAGATCAAGAATATGGTGCACTGGTCCCCATTTGTGATGTCTTTCAAGAAGAAGTACCCTTGGATTCAGCTAGCGGGACACGCAGGTATGGAGCATGGGGAGGGGCAGAGCAGTGGAGAGACTTTGTGTTGTCTTAGGTTAATGGGCTTTGTTGGCCAGAACTGCTTCTGACTGCTGCATGAGTGTCACAGATTTCAGCCCCTGCATCTCTAGCCCAGGAGGGTGACTTACCTAGATGCTAAGGGAGGGTGACGTGAAGGTGCAGTGCTCTGTGCTTTCAGTTTCCCAGGGCCAGCTGCTTTTCTCTCAAGCAGCAGAAAGCTGAGTCCTTTGGATGAGGCCCAAGCCCTCTTGCTGATCCACAGCAAAGCAGGTGATGCTGCCCAGCACAAAGATGCCCCATGCATGAGCCTACAGACAAGAGTGAACCTACTATGAAGCACACAGAGGCTGTGAAGCAAATGTGTTGGGTGCTGCAGGGCAGGTCTCTGTGCTGTTTAAGGTGTGACATTGCTGGTCATAAACCTCTAGCACTACATGTGATTCTGGAAGCCCAAGCTTGTAAGTCTCAGCCTGCAGGGAATCTTTTGGGTGCAGGTGTAAACAGAGATGCTTCCAAGGTGTTGGGCTGCCCTTCTTGTTTTGGGAAGACACAGCATCATGTCCCATCCAAAGCAAGTGCCACATTGTCCCTTGTCACCCTCAGGTAGTTTCAAGGCAGCAGCCAATGGCAGGATACTGAAGAAGCACTGTGAATCAGAGCAGCGCTGCCTCGACCGCTTGATGAACGATGTCCTGAAGCCCTATGTTCCTGCCTACCATGGTGATGTAGTGAAGGACGGTGAGCGATACAACCAGATGGAAGATCTGCTGGCTGAATTTGACTCCCCCTGTGTTATGGACTGCAAAATGGGAGTCAGGTGAGTGGCTGTGGGGATGGTGTTTGAATTTTAAGATGGGATACTCAAAGCAAATACATGTCCTGGGTAAAACCCTCTGAAACACAGAAGTGAAAATACCAGGGTCACCTGTCTTCAGGAAAAGCTAAGCCAAGAGCATGAAGAGAGAGCCATGGGGAAGTCTGGGAATGGGAAGGACACACCAGGCTCCTTTCTTCTCTGCTTGTTGACTGTTCCATGTGCTAGGAAAGTGGTTCGGTGTACCGTAGGGGACAGCACTCTGGGTTTTGGTACACCAGAATGGTACAGTAACTTTTAAGAAGATGGCAACCTTCCTTTCTCTGCCACAGGAGGACATGGCCAAGAAGCAGGGAGCAAAAGGTGTGGGAGATCCTGCCCAGGGTGCCAGAGGGGTGAAGTAAAGACATTTGAATGGCATAGCTTTGGTGAGCGAGAAACTTTCCTTCTGCTCACCCCTTGCTCCAATGCACATGTGAGGGGTAAAATACATGTGCAAAGTAGTTTAGTGCCTTTTGTGCAAAGTTCTTGAAACATTTCCCAACAGATGAACATTACCCATGTCCTCCTTGAGAACCATCTACAGATACGCCAAGATCCCAGGCTGCAGCCACTTGGCCAACAGCAGTTTTTAAGCTAGCAATACCATAGCTGATGAGGGTGCCCCAGAGCAGATGTGAGCAGGGCTGGTGACCCCAGGCAGCTACTAGTTGTGGAGCAGCCTCAGGCCACCTCTTGACCCTGGATCTGCTGTGAGCTGGTGGTGGGGCGGGTTGAAACCCCCCTCACTGGCTAAGGCACAGCCCAGACACGGTGGAGAAGCTTGTGCTGATGGAAAAGCCGATGGTTTCTGTGGGAGGGAGGAATCTTTTTTTCCCCTCCTGATCTCCCGATGTGAAACTCAAACTGGTGTGTCAGGCTGTCGGCAGGGAAGAGGTGAGGAATACTTTCCACTGGAGAGGTGGAGAGAAGGGCAGGGGGCCCCTGCGCAGCCACGTGGCCCTGGCTGGCACACACTGTGCTGCCACGGGAAGGAGACGGGACCCACTCTGGACCCAGAGATGACAGCCACCAGAAGAAGACCTGCCTGACTGCTTCCACCGCTGTGTCTGGGAGTAGGAAAGCCTCCTGTGCACGTATCACAGGTCGGGTGGTTTGTGCACCTGGGTTTTTGGAGTTAAGACAGGTAGACCAGGCAAGGGGGCAAATGTGCCGGGCATCATCATTATTAATTCAGATGGTGCAGTGGGAGGAGCTGGTGAGGGAGGGTGAATCAGGCTACTGCTGGGAAGTGGGGCATCCCCATGGCTGGGGAGGAGAGACTCTGCAAGATAAACCAAACCTCAGGGTGATTAAACCTGTCCTCCAAGCCAGCTGCTTGCTGCCAGGCAGATATAGGGTTGTTTTTTTCCTGCCAACCTGGCTTTGGGATGAGGCAGCCTCCTCTAGTCACCCCTAAACAAAACTTTGTCTTTAAGCCCTGGTGATGGTCCAAGCCTGGAGCAATGCAGGGGGACCAAACTGTGACATAAATGATCTGTCATTCTGATCAAAAGGAAATCTATCTTTCTGAGCAGCATGAGCAGCACGAGCAGCACTTCTGAGCACACCGCTGCTCTAGTCTGCCATTTTATTCTGTCTGCTCAAACACCGTGGTTTGGGTGATCTCAGCAGAAACCTTTCATTACTTTTACCTGCAGTGTTTTTCAAAGGGGTTGATGCCCCAGGGATGTCTGCTCAGTGATCAGTGATCATATGACTGCCCTGAGATAAGACACCAGTTTGCCTTGCTAAGCCTGTGGCAAACACAGGAACACTGTCCCATGTAGTCCCCATGTGTTTTGCTTAGTTCTGGAGATGAACTTCACGCTCAGTGCTGGGATTTTGGCACAAGGTACATGGTGAGAGGGCACGGTCCCTCTGTGGAGCTGGGCTTGGCTAGTGGGAGGTGTAGAGCAGTTTGGATTTAGTGGGAAGGAGATGACAGATAGGGTCATTCCTGTGTTATTTTGCTGGGACATCTCATGTGACTTGGTGAGTCGTTTGGTGAGAACCTGGGTGCTTGCTGGGCTGAGCTAGGGCAGGTTTGGGTGCCACAAGAAGAGTTACATAGTGGTTTATTACTGCGGCAGGAAGTATTATTTTGTGGATGATGGCTTTTTGTATGCCAGAGTGCAGAAGTTCTCTACTGATGTGCTCTGGCATAGAGGGAGGCTCCTCTGAAGGATGCATAAAACCTCATTCTTTGCACATTCCTCTGCACCCTCCATCCTCCTTCCCCAATTCCCCCACCCCAGCTGCACCCTGTGGTCCTTGGGGTGATGGTAAGCACCTGGCCAGGGCTCCACACCTTCCTCTGCTCCATCCCATATAGGAAGCTTTTGCTATATAGTCCACTTAAAACAGACCCACACTTGGCAAAACCATCAGTGGCAAAACAACCCTGTGTGAAACCACCCCATGTAGCAGCTGGTGAAGCACTGCTCTACACCTCCCACTAGCCATGCCCAACTCTGCAGAGGGACAGAAGAGAGCAGCAGCCACCCATAGCAGGCAAACCTCAGAGGGAGCAGGAGCTAACACCAAGGGCTGGAATGCAGCAACCTCCCTCTTGCCTTCAGTTCAGCTGGGTCCCACAGCATGTGAGCAGTTTCCTGGTGTGGAAAGCCATGTTTAGTTTGTGAGAGCCCTTAAGTCACTGCTCAAGTTTGCTGAGTGCTGGGAAATGGGCTTCCCAGGCCCATCAGGGGTGGCAGCAGGAGGCTGCCAGTGGAGCAGCAGCACCACCACCATGGGCACCTGCAAGAAATGACCTCCCTTGTTATTGCCAAACTGGTTGTGGCTCCTTGAGGAACTGAAAAGATACCAGGATGATGGTTGGTGATGGTGCACTAATTAAATCAGGATCCGTTCACTCACAGTGAGGCTTGCTCCATTATTTCCTACGCTGCCCTACTCAGTAGGCCTGGGTAGGCCTGATTTCTGGGGCAAGGACTTTCTGTGGGTATGTGGCACCTCGTGTGGTGGCACTATGGCCCCGCTAATGTCCCACCATCACTCCTTGCAGGACGTACTTGGAGGAGGAGCTGATAAAGGCCCGGAAGAAGCCAAGCCTGAGGAAGGACATGTACCAGAAGATGATTGAGGTGGACCCTGATGCCCCCACTGAGGAGGAGAACGTGCTGCGGGCAGTAACCAAGCCCCGCTACATGCAGTGGAGGGAGACCATCAGCTCAACTGCCACGCTGGGCTTCAGGATTGAGGGGATAAAGGTAAGGCTGCTCCAGGTGTACAGAGCAGGGGGAACAGCTGGTGGGAACATTTGGTAACCAAACTCACTCACAGAGGCACACACAGCAGGCTTGTGGCAAGACCATGTCATATCAGGGCATCCCCAGTCCCTGCAGCCAAACCACCCTTGTCAGGCTCCTGGCCTGGGGCACTGCTGCTCTTCTGAGAGTGCAGCTGATCTCAGAACATCAATGCAGGAGGACAGTTTTAGCCATAATCTCATTAAATCAGCCGCTCGGTTGATTTCCCTGACTGCAAAAAGTGCTGTCCTCCAACTTGGAGACTCAAATGAGTTGTTTGCTTTGATACTGCTGTGCCACAAGGCTGAGCCATTAATCCAAATCCCAGCTTGAACGTGTGCTGATCTGTGGCTGGAGCTGTGAGGTTAGGTGCAGTCGGTGAGGGGGCTGTATTTACATCCCTGCCTGGAAAAATATAGCAGCCAAGCCCTATGAGATGGGGTGAACTCAAGCAGCAGCACTTTCTGCTGGTGCCTGCACGCATGTGTAACCTGTTGACTGTGCTTGCTCAGAGCAGCACTCACCTTTCTGGAGATACCTGCTGGGATGTTTTTGTGTCCCCATTAGATAAGCCAGCCCAGTCCTGGCAAGCAGACTTTTTGACAAGAGAGATGTCCAGGATGGCACTTGAACAGGGTTAGATCTGTAACCACAGAGTAGTTGTACTGGTGATAGACTTGTGTGAACATTAGCAATGGTGTATGCCTTTTGATAGCCAACCAACATGAATTAAAGGTAATACCATGCTTGAGCTAAGGGTTTCACTGCATGCCTGGGCATGGTGTTGGCTTGGCAGCCAAGGGAAGCTCAGTCAAGTCATGCCTGCCCACCTGGGGCACTGCTGAGGGCCCAGGTGGTAGCTCAGAGCAGCCGCTTGCTCCTAGTGGAAACAATGAGTCAACTTCTACTTGTATCATGGTTGGAGGAGTTTCTTTCTCTTGATTGTTGTTTTTCTCCTCTCTGAGTCTGTCAGGATTCTCCCAGAATCTCTCCTCTGAGTGTCTGTGGCCTTAAACTCCTGCACCTCTCCTCACTGGAGGTAGTGGTGTCAAGGTGATAGAATTAAAATGAAAGAAAACATTCCCCTCAAAAGCTTTCACACCAGATTTTGTAGACTTTCCTTGTAGTGTTCCCCTTCACCAGTCAAACAAATGCAGATGTTAGACTATGGGTTTACAAGGTGATCAGCAGGAGTGGATCACTCAGAGCTGCTACTTCTGATTAGACACATAGCAAACCACCGGTGGAAAGGGACTTGTCTATCCCACTGTGTGGCACAAAGTCCCTGTGCTGTGGGAAGCCCAGCAGAGCATGCTGCACACAGGGAGGAGAGCACCTTCTTCATTCAACTATTTTGTGGCCAGCAGAGGACAATGCATTTATCTTTAACTCAACCACTGGCAGAAACCCAAGGAGCAGCCCTTGGGCTGAACCCCTTCAAGAGTTTTGTGGCAAGAAATAGGTAACCCTGCCCATCCCATGCTCCTTTGTGGGATGCTGCCAGTCATGATCCCCCACCACAGCTTTCTGCAGTGCCTACACTGGGTCAGGGCACTTGCCTGCTCGTGCAACTCTTCTCTGATCTTCTCAGCTCTTCCAAAGACCCCTTTCTGCTGTGGGCACCCACCAGGACACTGGGAGCTGCTCCAACTCAGGACAACCCTTTGCCTAGTTTCCATTACTGCTGTTTTGCTGGTGCTTATTATAAAACTCAGGCTATATAAAAAAGGAGTGGGCCAGTTGGGACCAAGGCTCCCATGTGCTGTTTCTTCTTCCCGCTTTCTTGCTATAATCAGGAATATCTGTCTATTTATAGTCCAACATGATATATCCTTGGTGTCCAGCAGTGCTTCTCAGACTGTGATCTGGGGACATTTAGGGAGATTTATGTCAAAAACAGGTCATATGTGAACCACTTGAAATGAAAAACATAAAAAAACCCCCAAACCATATTCCCACACAGGCAAAAAAACACCGTGGAGGGAAATAAAAGCCATAAAGGAGTGGTGAGAGTTGCACCTCTGATTTAGGTGACTGTAAGTGAGCTGCTGCGTGATGTGAGCAGTGGATTTTTTTTTCAAAGAGGTGAGGCAGCCCTTTAATTGAAAAATGTTGAGTAGTGCTGGCCTCCAGGAGTAATCCTGCTGCTGCTAGGGGCTGACTAATTTGATCAAGGCCCTAATTACTGTAATTCTCCTTAAATCCCTCATCTTCTGGATTATTTCCCCCTAAGCTAAAGCATTAGCAGTTCACGCTATTTCCTGGCTGGCTTTTTTTCCAGCAGAGCTGTCGAGCTGGTCGTGCTGTGCTGTATGCCTGAATTTGCCCTGTTTCTGGGGCTGAGTCTCCACATTAAGGAAAGCTCTTTCATTGCCCTGAGCTGCTACTGAGCCCTCTGAGGAAATTTCAGGGAAATATTATTTAATGACAAGTCTCTCCATGGTTTCTTTCCTGCTGTGGAAGGTTCCCTGGGAAGAGCAAGGGTGAATCCTCTCTGTCCCTCACTTGTGGTTGGAGGCTGATACAGGAGAGCACGTTGCTGTCCAAGGGAAGGGCAGGATTTGGCCCTGGGCTCATGGACTGGAGAGGGGCACAGGGGAAGGAGAGGAGCAGCAGTAGCCTTTGGGACAGCATGGGCAAGTAAGGTGAGCAGGCACCTCAGGGTTGGGAATGAGGATGAGGACCCTTTCCTGGCTGAGCTCTTGCTTTCCCAGATGACCTTGAAGATCCAGTTCTTCCTCTTGAAAATGGAAATTTTTCCTCTGCAAAAGGAGATAATGATGCTCATCTAACTTTCTGGAGTAGCTTGAAACTGTTAGAAACAGTAGCTATTAATAAAATTACCATGCTAATAGGAACACAAGTGATTCCTGGTGATCCAGTTGAAGCTTACTGGAACTCACTCCAGGAAGTTTCACTCCCAAGCTCCTGCTCTGGTCTAAGAGTGTCTCACCATTGCCAGCAACAAGGCCATAGTGAGACAATATTCCTTGGGGCTAGGACGTTTATGAGGTCCCAGAACCAGCCCTGAAAGCCCTCTCCTGACTTTCCCAAGATGGGCAGCTCACGAGCCTCATCCAAGGTGAGGCACAGTGCCAGAGGGAGAGCCGGCTGACCCGAAACCTGCCTCAGTGACGCCAGCACAAACTGGAATCACTGGTGGGATGGAGGTTGTGATAGCCCTTATCAGCCCCCCTCACATTTCTGCTGTGTGAAAGCCAGCCCACACAGGGCTTGGACACCTGTAAATGTCGTGGCAGTTGTCAGCCCCACGGCAGCAATATCTGACTGGGCAAAGAGGACATGGGAGGCGGGTAGTTATGGGAGCAGCACTACGGATAGTCTGCTTGGCTTCCCTGAAGCCTAGATTGCCTTATCTGAAAGGCCATCTGTGGTTTTCATTTATTTTTAGGAGCACTTAGAAGTCCATCTCCTTTCTTGGATGCTTTGCGGAAAGTTGTGCTCTTTACATGTGAAATCAGTGCTGTGGCACTTCTCCAAATCAATATCTACCATTCCCTGGGGAGAGGGTGGGTTGATTTCTGAACAGCCACGTCAGGGCTCATGTGATGGGCAGCGTAGTGCCCTTCCCCTGTATGTCACACATGTGCCACCAGAGCATCCTTGGCGAGGCCTCCTGCCTGCACTGCTGCAGCCTGTTGCCTCAGGAGACCCAGCCAAAAGCACTGCTTGGTTCATCAGCAAGCTGGCTGGTACAGCAGGGAGGTATCCAGCAAGAAAGTTGACCCTGGCCTTTGCTGGTGCAGGCTCTGCTGTCCTTTAGCCTTGCTTTTATACCCTGTGACAGCACCAGTGCAGGGGCAAAAGATTGTCAAGATGGGTCCAGAGTGATTTGGAGCTGGGTGCATCAGTCACACCCCATGCAAACAAAGTTTTTCCTGGAGACTAGGACCTTTCACACATTGCTTTCATTATCACCTTTGTTAACACTTGCACGAAACATGAGCTGGGATTGGAAGCGGGCTATGTGATTGATCCCTAACTGCACATCACATGTGGGTTTGGTGCTGGGCTCGCCTTGCCCAGCTCTCCACAGCCTGGGTACTCAGCCTTCCCCCAAGCTGGACTGGCCACCATGGCCAGCCTCCAGTCCAGAGGGATGCACATCCCACCATCCTGGGGCACTTCTCTGGATGGTCTCAAAGTCCTGCCCCAGGGCACAGAAATCTCTGGAGCTCTCTCCCTTCCCCAGCCTCTGCTCTGCTTCTTCATCCTTACTTCATCTTCCCACCCCACAGGGTGTCTTTTTGGCCTCTGTCCCTTCACCCTGTTGTGTGCAAACAAGCTGTCTGGGGTGGTGGGATGGAGCTCTGTGAGTGGAGCTGGAAGCAAGAGCGTGTGTGGTTTAAAATAGCCCCTGTATCCAGGAAGCGAGCTCTGCCTGCCCGACCTGTGGCCACTCCAGACAATGAAATGTGCTGATCTAAAAATCAGAGCCCCAGCAGGAGCAGGGAAATGGGGAGAGAGCCACAATGCTGCCCAGAGGTTCAGCTGGGAGCCTCTGGGTCAGGGCTGCATGCTGTCCCGACAGTGGACCAAGCTGTGCCCTCCCTGTGGTGGGCCAAGCATGGACGTGCCCCTGGGGAGGAGGCAGTGGAGAGCACAAGGCTGCTCACTGCATCTTGATGTCAGGCTGCTGCTTTTGAGGATTTGTGATCCAAAGAACTAGTGAGGCAAGTTAGCTGTGGGGCTTGTTCCTTGCCTTCATCTCCTTGCTTCAGTGGTTTGAGGAGGACTTCGTGCAGAGGGGGTTTTGTGCCTGCTTCTGAGATGTTGGCTCCAGCCACACTAAATTGTGTCCTGCCATGGTCATTCTTGGCTTTCCTCTCTAAGCAGGGTGCAGCCTAAGACTCATGTCAGTGTCTGTGATCCACCACAGCAGTGATAGGAAGCTGTTTGGGCATGGTGTGGCCAGAAATGGGTGGTATCCAGGCACTGGTGGGCATTGAGTCCACGAGAGGTAGCTCATCCCCATTGCTGGTGACCTCAGCAAGTATGTAATGGTGGAGACATACCATTTGCATTAGGGGGCAAAGCAAATGGAGCTGTGGGACTGTTTGGGACGTGCAAGGCAGAGAGCTGCTGCCTCTTCTCACCCCTCCTCCATAGACAGGTCCTTCCAGCCAAAAAAAGCTGGTTGCATCCTACTTGGGGACATGTGTGACTGCTGAAACACCTGCCCTTGCCCTGGCTCCCTCCCTCCCCATCGTGCTCATCACTCTCCTTTCTTTTCAAGAAAGAGGATGGCACTGTGAACCGGGACTTCAAGAAGACACGGACAAAGGAACAAGTCACGGAGGCCTTCAGGGAGTTCACTAGAGGAAACCGCAACATTTTGGTGAGTGGAGGATGCTGGGGGAGCTGCTGGGAGAGAGTTCCCGGTGAGGCTCATCAGCTCCCTGCCCTCAGGGGCTGCAGCCTGAGCAAGAGCTGTTAAAAAAGCATGGAAAGTGGCAAAGAGAAATGCCATCCTAGTGCAAGGGTGAGGGGAGAGCACCAGAGGGCTAGGAGGAGATGTTTGCTGCAGCAGCACTACTTGGGCCAGGTACAAGTCTGCTGAGGATGCTCAAGGGTTGCCCCCAAAACAGAGTCTGTTGCTGCAGAGTCACGACTCTGTGTCCTCATCCCTGGGGCTCCAGCAGCTTCTGAGCCTGCTCTTTACCCCAGTATGCAATGGCACAGGCACTGGGGCTCCCACCCTGCCCCACGCTCAGCAAACCATGTTTGGCATTTCCCAGGTTTCTCTATGTTGCCAGAATAAGAGATGTAGCTGTAAACAATTTACACTGTGTCAAATATCCTATTTGACAAAGAGCTCCCATTTTAAGCTGCACTATATAAAACCTACAAACGCAAGGCTCCAGCTAGAATGGTCCTTGGCACTGCCTCCTTCAAATTGGCATGTTCCCTTTGACAGGAGTCACCCAGGGATTATTCCTGGGTCTGAAAATGAAATTGCCTGGCTGCATTTTATCCCCACAGAGCTTGGAGCACACTCACATCATCATGCCCTGGCTCTGGATGGGGCTCCTTGGCCAAACTACTGCAATACGGTGATCCCCACATCTCCTCACGCCATCCAAGTGTGAAAATTTAGGTGCATTATAGTGCCCAGACACCTGCTGTGCTTGTTCCTGTGCTTAGTCCTTCAGCCTAAACTTCAAAATCAAGTTATCAAAGGGCTGCCCTGAGAATGTTCAGTGCCTTTCAGCAATGGTACCAACTCTTCAGAAGTGCTGATACGGAGTTACAGAAGTGTCTCATGATCCTTGACTGACTGAGTGGTGAAATGACAGATGAGGTGACAAGTTGACTTATTAAAAAGAGTGCAGGTGGGAGAAAAAAGCAGCCTGGTCATGCAGGCACAGCAGCAGCTGCTGAATTAGCTCTTCATTCCTTGGGAGCACTGTGGATGCAGTGTGGGGTCTGCATAAAGCAACACCTCAGCAAAAGCAAATGCTCTCACTAAGTTTTGAAAGCCACATGAGTTCGTGGGATGCCGTGAAGGCCAAAAGGATAAGTAGATCCCAGAAAAGAGGAGACGTGCCCTCAGGGGACAGGTATGTGGGAGGATACTGATCATGGGGCAGCTGAAAGACACCCCCAGTATCTCTCCATGCAAATACAGTATCACAGAGAGGATGGTGAGAGGAGTGACTTTCTGTCTGCCCCATGCAGCATTTTTTATATAGTCTTCCTGCAGCACTAATAGCTTGGGTTTGGTTTATTTTTGTCATTTCAGAACAGTTACCTTAACCGGTTGAAGGGCATCCGCGCTACCCTGGAGACATCTCCATTCTTCAAGTGCCATGAGGTAATACTCATGTTTAGATAGATCTGCCTGGAAATGCAAACGATTTAATCTCAGCTTGTCCAAGAAGAGAAGTCAAAGTCAGAGGCTGTAAATTTCTACAATTTTGATTTTATTCTTGCATCCATATTTTCACACCCCTGTTTATCTAACGCTCAGGTAGAAATACAGATGATGATTGATATTCATGCATCAGACATGGGCTCAAATCTACCAAAAACCAATGTTCATACAGATTGAAAGTGATCTAGGAGGAATTTGGGCTGCTTATGGGTTTATATGACTGGGAAAAATCTGTAGTGTAAAAGTATAGGGGTTTTTTGGAGAGAAATGTGTGTCAGGTAACAGTTGCTCCATGTGATCAAGCAAAGCTTCTATGTTGCCTTAAATTGCAGATATCCCAAACCTGCCTTGGCTGAGCTGGTTGGGGCAGCACAGTAAGGACTCTTCCCTTCAAAGGACTTTCCTCCAGAAATGAGTGTCCACAAAATCAATATTTTCTACAGTGAAAATTCAGTTCTGGTAGAAAACCAATGAGGAAGCACTACTTTTTTTTTTGCCATTTCAACAAGAATTTGAATGCTCTGGAATTTAATTAAATCATTTTATTGATTTAGCATTGGCAAAGACCAATTGCTATTGCATCTACTTAACAAAATGTGAGAGTGCATGTCCTTGGCCCACGTTGTCTACGGGCAAAAAATCCTCAAAGGAACGTTCAACTCACAGGGAGCAGGAACCACAGCTCCAAGAGCCGCTGTCCCTCAGCCAGAGCCATGTGAGCCACCCTGGTCCTGGCCACTCACAGAGAGTTCTGCTGGGAGCCAGGGGCAGATGGGGATGGGGTCATGCCTCCTGACAGCAGTGCCTGGAAGGCAATGGGAAGGGAAATGTCGAAACCAAGGGTTTCAGGTCAGTTCAACACAGGAAACAAAATGCTCCCTGAAACTGAGTTTTCATTTGAAAACACAGAAACAAAACAGCCTTTCAAGGAGGTTTTGAAAGGAGTTTCCACTCCTTAAAAATGAAAAAGCAGCAGCTTTGACTTTCTGTCCCCCTTTGAGACGAAGCACAGCAGAAGGTCTGCCAAGCTCTGTGTGTCCCTCCACAGAGCCCTCACTGGGCAGGGCTTCTCTGAGAAGCTGCAGGAGAATTCGGTGACCCAGGAGAGGGGAGCGAAGAACGTCAGCAAAAGGCTTTTCCTTGAAGTTAATAGGCTTCATCCAGGCCAAGAGAAGGCTATAAGAGCTTAGAAGTAGAAGAGCTAAAGATAAGCATTTCTGGAAAATAATACCTATCTCTGGACCTTGGATGTTTTCCCAATGTGCTGGAGGAGGAAGTCTCCTCAAAAATGTAAATTCATAATAGCTTTTGCAAACAGCGCAGGCTTCCCGTTCAAAATGTTCTTCTAAAGGCAAACCTTTAGCTAAACCCCGCTGATAGCGTGGACATGGGAGTCCCCAGTAACATTTAGAGCTGCTGTTTTAGAGGGCTGACACCAGCTGGATGTCTCTGGAGCTGCACTCCTCCACCTATCTGCGCAGCTTATGGGGTGCTCCTGGCCCTCAGCACACTGCATCCTATCTGCTAACAGCCATAGCACTCTGGTCACCGAGGTCCTTATTTGTGATACAAGGGCAAGCAAGTTCGTAATCCGCCAATTCATCCACATCAGACATAATTCAGAAAGCAAATCTTCATTTGGGACAGTTCTGAAGCACACCTGTTCGTGCTTTTCTGTAGTACCTCCTGCTAAAATCTTATGACTGGGGGAGCAGATTCAGCAGAAGAGCATCATGATGAACAGCCTGACACCAAAACATGTTCCTCAAGTATTGGGAAGCCACAGCAGAGTTGCTGCTGGACAGCAGTCTGGCTGTGACTGCAAGCCAGGATGGGCCAGGGGGCTGAGCTGGAGACACCCACCTGCTGAACATCTCTCTGTCCATGGATGCTGAGCATCGGGCTCATAGAGTCTTGTTCCACTGTGACAGGCTTTTACTGTCAGAGATGATGTGCTTCACCTTCCCAAATGCATTCGTGGGCTGCCCCAGGCTTGCCCAGGACAAAACTTGCTGCAGGATTTTCCCAAAGGCTGTTCAGGATGTGAAAGAGCCCTTCAAAGCAGGTGCAGCTGAGTGAACTTGTGGAAAAGGAAATTCATGTACGTGTGCCTCCGTAACTTGCATCCCCAGAGTGCTGTGAAAACCAGGAGGATGTTCTAGGGGGAACCAGGGTGCAACTGGATGGTGCTTCAGGCAGGAGGCAGAACGTTGCAAGTAACTTGTGCTTAGAGCGTGCCCATCCCTGTTGGCATCTGCAGGGCTGGGGAGTGTGAATAGCACAAGTGGGTCACAAAGAACCAGCCTTGGAAAAAATCTCCATCTGAAGGCTGAGACAATTCATCTCATTCCTTTCCTGGGAACCTTGACTCAATTTCCAAGATGACATCTCCATCTTTTATGCCCCTATTTTGCTGATCCTCCTGCCAAGAGCTGGGATTTGTGTGAGTTAATCGGATTGTCTGAATATCCAGTTTGCATGTGCAAACAGAGCCAGCAACACACAGCCTTGCTTTGGCTCATGCAAAATCTCAGCAGCATCTCTTGCAAATGCAGCCTGAGATAAGGTGTCTGAAAGCTCCAAAGCTGGCTAAGAATGAGCAGTAGGAGCACCACTAACTGGTCTCTCCTCTCGCAGGTAATCGGGAGCTCCCTCCTCTTCATTCATGACAAGAAGGAACAGGCCAAAGTCTGGATGATTGACTTTGGGAAAACCACCCCGCTGCCAGAGGGACAAGTTCTCCAGCACAACGTGCCCTGGGTGGAAGGGAACAGAGAGGACGGCTACCTCTGGGGACTGGACAACCTCATTCAGATCCTGACAGAGTTGTCCCAGAGCGAAGACTTGCATTAAAGCCGTGCGTCCGACTCTGCCACTACCCCCAACTTGTCCCCAACTGACTCTTCTGAACTGCACTACAAGACACTTTCCAGCCCTCACCCTCCCCATTTGAAAGCTATACTCTCCCTATTTAATGTGTTTTTGTTGTGGTTTTTTTTAGGTTGTCTTGGTTTTTGGTTTTTTTTTCTTTCCATGTAAATAGAGAGCTAACGTGCCAGAACAAAAGCTGAACCTGAAACCTTGGCTTTGCAGAATCAGTGGGTGCCAGCCCGGAGCAGCCCAGAGAGCTTTGCCTGTCATGCTTTTGTCTCTTGCACAGCCTGATTTTAAGAGGGCTGGAGGAAGAAGGAGCCTCTCCCTGCACTAGGATCAGTAGCTTCATCCTGAAAACACCCCGCAGCCATGCCCAGGACCTTCTGGCAGCAAAGGTGCATGAGCAAGGCCTGGAGATGGCAAAAGATGCTGGGGTGGGAGCCCTTTAGTTGTCATTGCCAGCGCCTTTCAGCCTAGGGAACTGACTGGGACAAGTCCTTAAGAGATGCTAGAAGGGCAGATATGGGATTTTCTTTGTGTTCAAGAGGTCCCCCAGTGGCTGCTCAGTTATTTACAAGTGGCTTTTGAATGCAAGGGTTTTCCTCCTGCTGCAGGGCCACATCATTGGGCACAGTTATTTACCATGGCCAGGTGCTTCCCATGCACGTCCCCCACGCTGAGTGCACTGGTCTGGTGGGCAACACTTTGAACTCCTCTCTAGAGACCCAGTTAAGAGCTGCTTCCAGCCCTCCTTAGCCGGGGTCTCCAACTCTCCTTAGCTGTGATCTCCAGCCCTCCATGGGGAATAAAGACTTTGGGCAGGGCTGGGGGAGAGAAAAATAGCTTATAAGGGACTATTATGAGACCTACTAAAGTAGCCATCCAGGTTGATCAGTCTTTTCCAGCATGTGCATAGGGGTAGTGCCACCAACACCCACACCTGGCCCAGGGTGACCCTCCTGCCTGGACCATCTCTAGTATTTATCAGCAGCAGGCAGAGGGTTAGAGCAACAGAGCAGCTCTCGATGCAGCTGGGTTAGTCTCCTGGTGAAGCGGAGTTGGGGTCAGGCATCCCAGTGCCTTCCCTTATTTTTCCACAGATCTTCTTCAGCGCTGGCTTCCCAGCCTGCTCAGGCTGCGCGAGCAGCCTCGGTGCTCCGGCAAAAACACCCAGTTCCCTACTGAGGGCGGAGGCTATTTTTTAACTTCCTGGAACATTTGAACGCAGTGAGTTACTCACGGCAGAGCTGGCGCGCTAAAGGTCAGCTGTCAAGAGGACGGTGGGGAGGGGAAGCTGCAGGGCAAGCCCAGGAGTCCCTCATGGTAAGGACAGAAGGAGCATGGTGTGGGAGCCTGGCACCCACAAATCCCTCACCTGCTTCATCCCCAAACCCACCATCTCATCCTGCTCTCTGAGAGACCCTCTGCCACCATTCAGTGGGTCCAGCATCCTTAGTGGGAGACGTCTTCTCCTGGCAGCAATAAGGAGGAGTTGGCCATTGAGCCGTCTACAGCCATGCCCCAGCCTCTTTCCTGAGGACTGAAGTCTCCTAAGGTTTTTCTTGATCCGTATCTCACCAGACAGATGTCTTCAGCTCATCCGATGCCATTGTAAATGGTTGCACTGTTTTAGCTCCTTGCCAGGCTTTCTAGAATAGCCCATGTGGAAGTGCCTTATAGACTTGCCTCTGTTCCATTAGTGTCATGGAAAAGGTTGGGGGTTTTTTAAGTTATATTTATTTTCATCCCAATTTAATTGCAGAAAACACTAAAACTTAATGCATGGAATCCCTCTTTTTTTTTTTTTTTAAACTGTGTTATTAGTTTTTAAACAATCCCTTTTCCAGCTTTAGAGAAGGGGTATGAACAGATATGCATAGATATGTACCACTTATCGCTGTACTTTAGCTTGGAGCTGCTCTTATATATGTATATTATTTTTTAAGCCGGTTTATAAACCAGATTCCTTGCTTCATGGCTTTGAAAGAAGCAGATTGTTCCTCTCAGATGTCTTATGCCTTCCTGGAGGCTGGAATAGTCGCTGTGAGGGATTTTCCCCACTCCCACCACCCCTCTTGGTCATTGGGTAATCCAGAAAAAAATCCGAACCCATCTGAAACACCAACGCACAGTGCCTGTAAAAAAATCCTGTAACTTTGCAAATAAAGGCATATGGGAAGCATTTGTCTGGTGTACAGTCCGTGTCCACCCTGGGCACAACCCAGGAGCCCTCTTTTGTGCCTGTGGTGATTCTGGGGCAGGGAATTGGGCTCCAGCCTTGGTTACCCCAGCACACACAGGGAGCAGCGCTGCATGAAGGCCAGAGCAGGGAAGGACCCTGCAGCAGGAACAGATCCTGACACATGAGAAATGGGTTTTCAGGGAGCAGGGCAGGGTGAGAGCAGAGCCAGGGCTGTGGGGGGCCCAGGCTGGGTGGGGGACACCCCCAGGAGAGCCCTGATTTCCTCCATCCCCCTTCTGCAGGGAAGCCCACCATAGGCAGCTCCACACCAGGAATTTTTTTTGTCTTTCTGTTTTTCACTAGCATTACGTTGTGGCTCCCGCTAAGCGGTTTCTGAGTGTCATCCTGTGATTTCTGCACTTGAGGATATATTTCTGCACTCAAGAGAAGGTGTCAGAGCTGCCTGGCACAGCCACGGTGCTTCCCCTGCTCCTCTCCCTCTCAGCTGCACCATGGGCAGAACCAGAGAAAGTGCTTGGGACCAAAAAACCCCCAGATTAGTTTTACACTTGAAGGAGAAATCAGGTTGTAGAGCCTGAATACAGCTCCAGTCCCTCCTGGTTGGTTGTGCAAGCACAGGGCAGCAGGAGCCTATCCTGGGACAGATGTTGCCAAGCAGGGGTGGGTGAGTTGTCCCATAGGAAAGTTAGATTTCATGCCCAGACCCCCAGGAGCAGCCCAGCCTGAGGACCAGTCTCTGCAGCATCTCTTCCACTTGTGGCAACTCTGAAAACAAACGCAAGAGAAACACAGTGTGAACTTTGCTTTAAAACTAGAAACCTCTTGGTAGGAGATGGAGCTGATAGCATTATAGCTGTGAGGCTGCTCTACGTGCTCCCAGCAGTCTCCTGTGGGCTGGGAGAAAAGTGGACATGTTTCCTATCTGGCTGCCTTGCATGCTCCTGCAGCATCCCTACCAGCAGCCCATGTTTTTTTACTTGTAGCTCCAGTTCTTGGGGGCCACTGAGAGCCTGACCCATACTTGACTCCTCTTTCTACCTGTGGAGGAAAAAAAAGCCTCCAAAACTCCAAGAGCATGATGTTGTGGCAGAGAGGGGAAGGGAATAAGCCAGGGAAGGAAAGCCTCAGGACTGAGTGCTGGCATCTGCTGATCCTGAGGTTTATGCATCAGGTTGGTACAGGGCCCACTGCCAAGCTGGGGCTTCCAGCACAGCATGGCACACATCACACCAAGAGCCCTGCTTGCCCCACACACACCTGTCTTTGCTGCACCCCCAAAGCAAAGCCCTGGGCTCCCTGCCACTTCAGGGATTAATAAACTAAATTTTTAATAAGCTCAATATAATAAAGAAGGGTGAGCACTTAGATTAATGCAACAAAGAAAACTTCAGATGTTGCTGAGGCTTCCACTGTCCCAGCACAGAACTCCCCAGCAGTGCCATGGGAGTATAAGGCAGCCTGCTTGGGCTATAGGTGGGGAAAGAACAGTTAATTTTCTTCTTAATTATCTAATGAGGTGCAACTTGCAAGAATGAACCTCCTATAAATAAGGGGGTGGCTGGGGGCCAGCTGGGAGTTGTAGCTTTTGATAAAGCAGGACTTTGCTGTGGTGGTTGTTGGAGGTCTGAGGTTTGTGTGAGTGGCATCAGGTTTTGGGGATCTTTGAGCCCAAGAGGTGTTTTGTCCCTGACATGGATGTTGCAGGGCAGCACTACTCCCAGCTAGAGCCCCTGCCCAGGGAAGGTTTCACTGACAGAGTAATGAGACCTTAGAAGGAAGGTCTTAAGTACTTAAATAAATTAGTTAAGTAGCTACCCCTTAAATACTGCTGGCCATAAATGAAGGTGTGAGGGGAGTTCAGGTTTCATGAGTGAGGTGGTTTTTTATGCTGAGGTGTGGAGTGAAGGAAGTGCTACAACTTTGGGGGGTGCCAGCAATGGGCTTTCCCCCTGGAGATCCCTCATTGCTGTCTCTGGGGGTGAGGTGAGTCTGGCAGCTTGGAACTTGGCAACAACCCCTCTGGTTTTCACCCAGGGCCCTGTCCCCCTGCCGACCTCAGCTCTGCCGTGGGTACTGGGTGCTGCTGGGGGGGGAAGTGGGAGCGAGAGGGAGCTGCCAGAGAGAGAAGTCACCTGCCCTTGCATCTCACCTCAGGGAGTCCGGGGATTTGGGGACGTTCCTCTCCAGGCGAGGGGAACATGGGGGCACCATAGCAGGGGTGGCTCTGCGGGGAGGGCGCCAGGATGGCCAAATAACCTGGGGATCCCTTTCACCTCAGCCTCTCTGACTTGCAGATGTGCCTGACAGCTCCAGGGTCCTGCTGGTTTGGAAATGACGTGCGTGTTGGTGCCCTGCTTGGGGAAGGGGGGGAGGGGGGCTGTCTGTGCACCCTCCAGGTTTCAGTGGGGAGATCTCGTGTTGGTTTCAAACCCCCAAAAGGGGCTGTGCTCAGGCTTCTCCTTTCCGCCGTATCTTAACAAGCGAGCCCCGTGGAACCGGGGCTTTCCCCGGCGCTGCTCCCGGAGGCCGGGAGGTGGCGATGCTGCCCTGGTGGCTGCTGCGGGAGAGGAGCCTGCGCCGGCGGGGCTTGTCTGGGATGCTCCCCGTACCTGCCCGCTGCCCGGGCATCCCTGGTTTGGGACTTGCCCCCGACCCCCTGGCTGCTTTGGGACTTAGCGCCCGGCGATGCTCGCACTGGGAGCTAAGGAGATCGTTAAAATGAATAAAGCCCCGTCCCGGAGCCCCGCCGGAGCAGGGAGGGTGAGTGAAGAGCTTCGTGTTGCCCACATCCCATTGCTGGCTTAAGGCTCCTGTTTCTGGGAGGGAGAGGCCGGGGAAATGTGTCCCCACGGTGTCCCCCGAGGACCAGCCCCTGCCACCCTGAAGACCAGCTTTCCCACTTGCAGTCCCTCGTCTCGTTTGGATCTGCCCTTTGTTCTCTTCTCTGGTCTTAAAACCCACAAATTTGTTCTTTCTCACTGTAAAGCGTAAAAAGTAAAATGAAATTTAAAAAAACAATGCAAACGGGGCAGGAAAGCAGGGTTACACTGTAGTATCTATCGGTTTAATTTGTGATTTTCCCACATGGTTTTAAGTCCATGGAAGTGGTCACACTCTGCTCCTGCAAGCAGCCAGAGATGCCCACCCTGGGGTCCCTTGGATGAGCCCTGTCATGCCCATGCTTCACCCACCCCCCTGGTGGGGCTGCTGACAGGGGTCTGCCATCTCCTGCACCTCCAGCCCCTGACCCACCACCAGTGATGGCAAGGAAGGCTTTGTGTGGGGAATTACTGCTCTGAGAGGTTCCCCAGGGGCTGGTGTTGCTTTCATACTGGCAGATTTTCCACCCCACCCTCTCTTCCCAGCCTTAGGGGACCTGTCTCGTACAGCTGCTGCTCCTCTCCAGGGAAAAGCTGTGCTTCCACCCAGGAGCAGCCAGGGAGCACAGGAGAGCTGCTGCTGGTGCCACTTTGAAAAGAAAGCCTGTGGAGGAGGTTCCCCAGCAAACCCCACCTCTTGGGCCCCATCAGTTCATCCCAGCACCAGCCCGCTGCCTGCTCGGGGCTGGTGCTCTGTGTTTGCTGGGACTTTGTTCCTCTAGCTGTTCATTTGATGTGTATTCATAATGTCAGTTCTGCAAGACCTGGGTTCAGCTCCTTCTCCTCTCAGCCACACTCCTGTGCTCATGACTCAGCCACCTTGACACACCCCAGCATCAGAGTTTCCCCAGTACCAGGGGATTCTCCACACTGGTTTGGCTTCATTTCAGCCCTACCATAATCAAACACATGGGAATGCTCGTCCCTTGCAAAGGATCTGTACAGTCACATGTGGGCACAGCTGGCACAAAACCCAGGGCTGTGGCACCTCCGATGGTCCCCAGTGCCACAGGCTGCTCCCAAGCCTTTTTTTCTTGCAGGGATGGTGCACCCAACACCCCACAGCACCATGTGCCCCACCACTGGAGTGCTGCTGCTGCCCACAGCCAGACGGGTGCATGAAAAGCTGCATCCAAAACATCAGTATGAGGGTGTGAGCTGAAATGCATCATTCCTCTAGGAGAGGTGTGGGAAAGTGAGGCTGTTTCTCGAACAGCAGCATGCACACAAAGCCACAAAATACCTTACCTTAGCTGTCCCCTCCAGCAACCAGCCTCCACCACCCTGAAAGTATCTGGCAGCTGAGCCCCCACTGCAATGGCAGGGTGGTTATTTTGAGCAGAGTGCTCCATGAGGAAGCAAGGGGGTGGCATCTGTAGCACAGCACTGGCTTGGCTGGGAAGCTGCCACTGTGGCACTGGTGGGAAAACAGCCTTGGCTGTCCCCACAGCTTGTCCTTGTCCTGCAGGCAGTGGTATAGTGTAGCCCTTTCGTCAAATATCCAGGAATCCCTCTCCAAGGCTCATGAGGTATAAAATTGTGCTTCCTCCTACTGTTCGTCATCCCCAGGTAAACATGCCCTGATGTGACTACCATGTCTTGTACATGCCCAATTGCTTTTCTCATGGGACACGTCTTTGCAGAGAGGCTCCCAGGACTCCCCCTGTGGCTTACAGGGATATTATTAAGGGTTGGAAAGGATGTCTCTTGTGTGCTAGCATGGTCCAGCCTATGGTGCTGCTGCCCAGAGAGCATCTGCAGGGCAGTTTGATGTTGTCCTGTCCTTTGCACCCAAGAGCACAGCGTGCCCGGGGCCACACGGGCCATGGATGGGATAGGCAATGACAATGACCACTTTGCTCATTGTCTTCTGCAAACAAGCCCTGCCTGGTGGAGATTGCTTCTGCATCCCTACAGCCACACGAACAGCCTTATCCTTGCAAGGAGGCCAGTGGGCAAAAGGGGAGGTGGGCAGAGGTTTCAGCAGGGCAGGTTACAGTGTGCTGAGCAGGGAGATTACCAGGGTGCTCACAAGACATCTCTGCAGGAGTGGTGGTTGCTGGACACTGCTGCCATCCCCGCCAGCTCCTGCCCCTTGTGCTGCCCAGGCTGGCTCAATAAACAATTTAAGCTTGGAATTTGGCATTTATCTGGCTGGCATTAAACCAAGACCCATCCTTTAAAAACCTGCAACCTTCTTTCATGTCACTAGCAGCAAGGTGCACGTTTGCACTTGCTGTGTGCAAGCCCGTATCTGCTGTGGGTAACCTGCCCTGGCAAGTTTGGGAGTGGGTAGAGCAAAGCTGGGGGACCAGGCTGCACAAGGCAGGGGACATGTGGCAGCCAGGGTCAACAGAAACAATCTCTTTCTAAAATTAGACCTCCAGGAAATTAGTTTCCTAGAATGGACTTTTTCCATTTAGGGAAGAAACAGAAGAGGCCTTGGAGTCAGCTTTAGCCTTTAATTCTGCTTTCTCCTGAGCTGGACCAGCTCAATGGAGGTGGAAGCAACCGAAGGTGCATCAGCACCCAGCAGCTTTACACCTGCACCCTGAGATGGCTCCAGGCGGGTGGCAGAGCCCCACACAGACTTGGTCACCAGGTGTGAACAGGAGCAGCATCGCACCTGGCACCACCGTGAGCAAGCCACTGCCATTCTGAGCCCCACCAGGCCCAAATTTCAGGCTGTTCAGGTCCTGGTGGAAAGTTCATCTCTGACATTAATTGCCTTTCATGGGCTCAGAGCAATGCAAGCACCTTGGAGGGGCAGCCAGCAAAACCAGGCTAGCTGCATCCCTCCTGGGACATAAACACCCAGTAGTTTAATATATTCATCATAGAACCATAGAATACCAGGTTGGAAAGGACCTCAAAGATCATCTAGTCCAACCTTTCAAGATAAAAATACAGTTTAAATGAGATGGCCCAGCACCCTGTCAAGCTGAATCTTAAAACTGTCCAAAGTACGGGAATCCACTGCTTCCCTTGGGACATTATTCCAATGTCTAATTGTTCTCATGGTGAAAAATTTCTTCTAGAATCCAATCAGAATCTTCTCATGAGTAACTTGCACCCATTGCCCCTTATTTTTTCCATGTGACTCCTTGTAAAAAGGGAGTCTCCATCTTAATATTTGGAATAATGTCTGGTGGTGAAAGAGAGCCAGGCCATGTTGGTTTTAATGTGTGTCTGCATGCACATGAAGGGGAATTCAGAAGCTGCTGCAGGCAGCAAACCTCCCTCCCATGGCCTCTGCCCTGTGCCGGTGACTGTCCCCATCCTGGCTACCAGCAAGAGCCAGACGCCCCCATGCCAAGGTCTGGTGGAGAAATCCCTGCTGGCACCAGCACTGCCCAGGGCTCCTGCTCTCAGGGGGAGCATTTCAACTTTCTCCAGAGGGCTCTGAGCAACCTGACCCAGTTAGAGATGTACCTGCTTATTGTAGGGAGGTTGGACTAGGTGACCTTTAGAGGTCTCTTCTAACCCAATGCATTCTATGATTCTATGATGGGATGGGGCTCAGCCTGGGGGTGGTTTTGTTGCCCTGTTTTGCCCACCTCAGCGAGCAGGACTGAGTGGGAAACAGGAGCAGAATGAACAAGTGTATTGACCCAAGTCTCAGACCAAAGTTACTCAGGAATGTGGTGTATGATGCCATTTTTTAGTGCATGGATGCTCTGGCTGCCACATCCTAACTTCTTTTGGGGACGCGTTTGATGTGCCCTAGACACAAGTGTTCACTCCTGCCAGGCTTGCAGCTCACATCCTCTTCTACAGGGCTGCCATTGTCCTCTGCAAACAAGCTCTGAACTAGCCTGTAATTGTAATATTAGCTTCTAGGACCAGTTGCTACCTGCTTATAGCTACGTTCAGATCTGAATGTATATTTGAAGTGCATGACTTAAAGATTTTGAGATAGTACCTGTATACCTTGCAATAACCCTCCTTTGCACAGATAGTTCTTTTTTTTTAGTGGTTTGTCAGACTAGTTTGAACAGAATATAATTGAAATTATGTTTATCTAAATACACAGCTCTAAACGATACAATATCCAGGCAGTGTATTTCCCTGTCTGTGTTGCCACCAGTGGGAGCTGCCTGCAGGCAGACCCTGCCTCCCCATCCCTAGCCCTCCTGCCTGAGATGCTTTACCCCTGGGTGTAAGAGCAGCTGACAGCCTGAAATCTCCCAGGTGGGCTAAGGCAAAGCACACATGGTTCCACTGATTGCTCCAGATCATATATAAAGCCTCAGCCACTCTCTATCAGCATGGCAGTGTATCTAGTGCTGTGGGCTGCAGCCCTGGGTGGCTCCAGGAAGTGCTCCTGCAGGGCTGGATGTGTGCCCACCCTGAAAAGGTGAGGTATGTTTCTGGGGGGAGGTGGAAAAAGCCCAGCTTGGGGAGGCTGCAAGTGCAAAGGGAGGGCAGTTTTTCCTGTTGTGTGGTGGTTACTAGAGAGGGAGTTTCCTTGGCGCCATCATCGCTGTGCTGGGTGGGTGCAGCAGGAGCTGTGGCTGTGCTGTGCGGGCATCTGGGCAGGCTCTGCTCTTGGGTTGGGCAGATGTGCTGGTTTGCACCTGAAATCAGGGTGAGATGTGTGTGGTGGCCATGTGCCTTCCCTGGGGATGCATGGAGTGGAGGGGGTGGGTGTCTGGCAGAGTGGGTCCACCCAGGGATGTGGTGTGGGGCTTGGGGCAGGGTGGCCATGGGTTTTGGCTGCGTGTTGAGGCTAGGGGCAGGAGTGGCTCTGGTCTGGCTTCTGCCCACCCATGGGCTGCTGGAGAAGGGTGGAACAGAGTTGTGTTGGGCATTCCCCAGCTCTCTTGAGGCTTGCTAGCTGCTGTCTCCTGGCAAGGGCCAGCATATTGTGGGGTAAGCACCCCAGGAACCCACTGGTCACCCCATTCCTTGGGTTTCTGGGTGATGGTGCTGTCTGGCTTCAAGGTTGCTCTCAGAACAGGGATTTTGGTGTCTGCTCC
This sequence comes from Brachypteracias leptosomus, assembly GCA_013401335.1. Taxonomy (NCBI): domain Eukaryota; kingdom Metazoa; phylum Chordata; class Aves; order Coraciiformes; family Brachypteraciidae; genus Brachypteracias; species Brachypteracias leptosomus. The sequence continues at coordinate 46,975 of VYZX01016160.1, read as the reverse complement.
AGCATCTTTTTACCCCCTGAAAACCTCTTGTGTTTCTGCCTGCTGCTACCAGAGCTCTCCCTGGGATGTGGGTGTCAACAGCCCACAGGGCTCAAAAACTGTTGGAGATGCTTGTCATTCGGGATGAGGGAAGGACCTGTTCTTGTGAGGGTGCCTAGGTGAGGATAAGGCACAGGGTATTTTCTCCATAGCTTATCTGTCTTCACTAAGATCCAGTTTTTGACTTTCCATTTGAGTGACGTTTTGGCTTATGTTTGATTTTATTTCATTATTTATTTATTCCTCTCCCCTTCTGAAATTGTTGCATTAGCAGGGCTTTAGAGAAATCCCTTCAAGGTAATTATCTCAGATCTCTCTAGTGGATTTGCCACATGATGGTGTGTCTGCATGGGTGTACTAATAGTACCATAACATTATATATCAGTTTTTATCCCAAAGTACCTCACATGCTGGGAGGGCAAAGCCTAAATAGAAAGATGTGCCAAGTGAAACGGAGCTTTCTGCCTCGCCTACCAGATCCCTCAAAGCTGTGGGGTGTGAGAGGAGCCAACTTACTGGTCTTGCACAGAAGCTGGGTTTGGCTCCCCGAGCCCTGCTGAAACTCTCCAGGATGGACCAGCTGCCCAGTTTTCCCTGCCTTGTGGTTGGGCAGGGGCTATTCTGTTACTGAGACTGGTCCTGGATGGTCTCCCTGCCTCTGATGCTCTTGCTTCAGCTGCTTGCCTTGCTGAGCTTGGTCTTGGCTTTGGTCTCTTGCTGCTGCTCCTCCATAAGCCTGAGCAGATAGGAGGAGCATTGTGCTGTGCTGGCAATTCAGAGACAGGGATAAATTTTAATCTCTCGAGCTCCATCTCCAAATGTCTGCCCTTGCATTTGAGGGTGTTGGGGTGAATGTTCCATTTTTCTTTTCGGATGCTTTTTACCTCCTCTACCAGCACCCTTCCCTCCGTGCTGCTGGGGTCCCTCTCCATCCCTGCCCTGCCTGTTGGAAAGGCTGGGAACCAAGAGAGGCCAGCCCCGACCTGTTCTTGGTGGGCTGGAGATGCCACTGAGCCCTGTGCCATGGCGCCACCTTCCCAACAGGGATGGGGGAGACTCAAAGTGCTGCAGTGGGGAAGAAACCACCCTGGGCAGTGCCAGCTGGCAGTCAGTCATGGGCTGCAGGGAGTGTGAGGGACTGCACAGTCCCACTATAGCACGGGGAATTGTGCTCAAGGTTTACTCCCTGCATTCCACCTTCAAACGTGACAATGTTGCAGCCCTTCAAGGATTTGGGGTTTTGATAGAGCAAGAGGCTGGGCCCTTTCCAGTAGGGCTGCAGGCACCCCAAGGGTGGCTGAAGACCACCCTCTGTGAGTGCCACCTGGGCTAGAAATGGGCTAGCAGCCCTTGCTTTCCTGAGGGGCTGGGACAGGGAGCGTTAGGGGTCTTGCACAGAGGACAGGTGGTGTTGGACAAGCTGCCTGTGTAAACCTGGGTTTGCAATGAGTCTCCTATCACCAAGGATGCCTTGGTGAGACATCAGGCAGGGCCAGGTGAAGCTTGGCAGCCCAAAAACTACCTGTGTACCGATATTTGGGGTCAAAACTACTAGGTTGTGAATTTTCATAAAAATGAGCAATTGCTTAGAGACTTTAGACCCCTGCTTGTCTCAAAAATGATCAAGGGAAGCCCTGACAAGTCCAGCTGGGATCTTCTTGTCTCCCTACCTGCAGTGGCTTTGGGGAGGGAAGAGAGCAGTGACATTTTGGGGCACTGCATGTCACAGGAGGAGCAGGGAACATGAAGTATGGATGGTCGAAATGTGCAGTTGTGTCTTGACGAGCTGTTGGTCCTTGCAGCAGAGCTGCCTTTCAGGGGAAAGCTTCCCTGTGATGGCCCTGCAGCCTGCCAAGGTCTGCTCTACTCAGGCATGTGTGGCCAAGCCCCAGCAGTACAGGGGTTGCTCTTGCATTGGGAATAGGGATAATGCACCTGAAATAATGTTAAAGTGTTAGAACTGCAGAGAAAACCCATGTGAGAAGGACTGCTGGTAGGCACGTGCACAGGGTAACATAAAGGCGGCTTTTCTCCCTCCATTGTCTCTGTTTCAGAGGTGCAGGTCAGGCTCCTCACCAGCCCTCTACTCTTCTGTAAGGCTCCGGGTCCTTAATTGCTTAGAAAGCCGAGCCCTGGCCCCTGCCTCCTCTCCTCAGGTGATGCAGGTGGGCTGGTGTCTACTGGATACTCTCCACCACCCAGCTGGTGGGAGGAGGAAGACCCATTTCAATCCAGAGCTGATGTGGTTTCTCCAGGCTATATAAAGAGACTCTGCATTTCACTCCAGCTGTCCAGCAATAGAATATATTTAACTTTAAAAAAAAAAAATCCACAGTATCAAAACACAGCAAGTCACAATCCAATACTCGGCGATATAAATAGGCGTACAAATGGTCATCAGTGACACCTCACTTTGGGCTCCAGCATGGAAATGAAAGGTGGGCTCACCACTGGGGTGCAAACAACACCCATTCCCTCCTTCCTAGGGAGAAAGACCTGATACACCAGGGCATGGCCAAAACCAAGGAAAACTTGGACAGCTTATCCCCTTCCCAGCCTGTGGAGCAGTGTCTGTGTCCATATATGTGTGTGTGGTGAGTGGAAATGGGGATGTGGGTCAGGGTGGGATCACTTGCTGGGTATCTGGGGAGGGCTGTCATCACATCCAGGCAATGGTGGTGGCAGTGAGCCCCTCTTTTGATCCAAAGCCCAAATATGCCATTGCCTCTGACCTGCCTGCTGGAGGCATCCTTAGAGCTGCAAGGTGGATTGAGCTCCTCTTGCCTTGTCGGTCCTGAAGCCTATGTGAAGCTTTCACATTCCACTGCACTGTTTTGGTGGTGGGGATGGGGGGATGTCACTTTTCTGTGGCTGGTGGGTGGGTGCAAGAGAAGCAGGACTGAATTTTAGCCTGGCTCTAGTTATGCACACAGATGACAAGAGGAGGAAGGATGGCTTGTGGGTGGGATGGGCTTCTGTGGGATCCACAGTAACTAACCCTGGTTCAGCTGGTGCCACTGTCACCTGGGGTTTTACAGCATACTGGTTCCACAGGGAGATGAAAATGCTGAGCACCAGTTTGGAAAATAAATTGCAGCACTGCCTGAAAGTGTGCTGTGTGAGCATGAAGAGAAGTCAATTAGAAAATACAGGGTGGTGTTATCATGCCATGGTTAGCAAGAGTGTGGGAGAAGCCATTGCTTTTGACTGGGAGGAATATTGGATCTAGCCAAGCTTACAGCTCTTCTTGTGCATGGGCTTTAAATGTCATTGAACTCTTGGTGGTGTCTTGTAGAGGGTGTAGTTTGGGTTGAATAGTAATAAAATACACTCTGCCTGGAGCATATGCATATACGTGAACTGCAAGGTCATCCCAAAACAAGTAGGAGGCAAGGCAAAGGTGGGATAAAACAGCCCCTGAAGAATGAGACCATGATTCTTCATTTTCCTGCCCGTGGAGCTCAGCACAATACCCCCTGCCTCACAGCAGACTACAACAAGGGGTTATTTCCAGCAGAACCAAAAGATCTTTAATAAAATGTGTGACAGCTGATGCGTGTAGGGAGGAAAGTGTGGCTTTGTCTTGGGAGGCACAAGATGGAGGCACCTTGGGTGTCTAATGCTCCCTACAGCATGGTGGTTCCTGGCACAGCCCAACCAACCTTCCTGGCTGTGATGGCCCAGAGCGATGCTGACCCTCTGCAGCAAGCAAAGGGCCAGAATGGTGGGGGGGTGGATGCCATAGCACCATTTCCACATTAAGTACAGATTTGGCAACACCAATGAACTTAGAAAAAAAAATTTAACTGCTTTGAAATGGTTGGGCTGACCCAGAGTGAAACTGGTTTACGACTAGCCATGAATCTCAAAAGGACATTTGGGTTGGTTCCTACCTGGAATTGCTTTCCACCGAGTAGTAAATCAACTGTTCAGTCTGGCTGGGTTCGAGTACCAAGGAACTATTTTGTTGAAGTCCTTTTTTTTTTTTTTGAGAAACCTGGTTTTCACAATAAGGGAAGAGCAGCAGAAAACACCGTGTTGCTGGCGGGTGAGGGGTGAAGCAATTGCATTTATTCTTTGTTACCTACTATTGCTCCTTAGCTGCAAAATTGCATCTAAAACATCTATATTTATAAAGCAGATGATGATGTCATAGCCTGGTGCCATGCACCTCTGACCAGATCAAGTGTCCTCTCTCTGCACCGGTGAGGAGGCAAGGGTTGGTTTCCAGCAGTGGTGTGGTACGACACAGCTCCCACACGTTGGAGGCAAGTTTTCCAGCTTTGGTGTTGGTGGGTGTCCCAGAGTGGGCGGCCTCCCTCTGCAGCACTCCAGAAAGAGGTGTAAAAGGGCTGGGTGATTGATTTGGCCCTAAAGAGAAAGACAAACACTGCTGATGGGGAGGGAATCTCCAAATTAGCACTTGTACCTGTGTCTTCACTGCATGGGTCTTCTCACCAGTGCATGGATTGTGGGTACCATGTACATACCTCTGGCTTGTGGTGGCTCCCCAGGAGCCCCTTGAGGAGATGGACTCTGCCTGATCTATACCTGGCACAAAGCTCTGGCCTCTTATGAGAGGAGGAAAATCAAGTTGCAGTGGGGAGAGTGCGTGATAGTAAGGATGGAACTGAGCAGATCCGCCTTGTGACCACCAAAGCTTGAAATCCTGCCTGTCACCTCTGCTTCCACAACCCTGCCCTGTGGGTCAGCCCCTGAGCTCCCTGCAGCATGTATCTCCTCACCACTTGCCACAGGGAGTCCTGAAACCAGGCTCAGGGGCTCACCACTGCCCAAGAGCATACTGCTGTTCGCACCTGGGCTGGGGGGAGCTTAGGGGTGCTGGTTTTAATCAGGACTATTGGAAAAAGCAGAAGTTTTTATCATTATTATTACTGCAGCAAGGCAGCTCTGGGGAAAATGCAATTTAGTGCTTGCTCCCTGGTAGTGAGGCCAATCCACAAAGTTGCTCCTGTCCTCTAGCAGAGGGTGGGAATCTCTCTGGTGGTCATTAAAATCAATTAAGCAAATCCCCACAATGGGCAGAAAAAAAGGCCTTTTGTCCTGGGTGTCCATTTGACAGATTTCAGAGCTTCTGAAGTGGTGCATTGGTTGTTTTCTTGGCTTCATCAATGTGATTGAAAGGTCAAAAATAACAAAAACTTTTCTAGAGCAAAACCTGAAAGTAAATTATAAATCCCACAGCTCTCCTATGCAGTGCTGCTGGTGATGAACTCTGTCATGCAATAAATGCAGCCAGCACACAGATGTAGCTGAAGCCATGATCTCTGGAGATGCTCTCTGGAGGCCTGCAGCAGTCCCAGGGAGGGCAGAATTTCCATACAAGCCCTTCCCCAACTAATCCAATTCTCCCATCCTCACTTGAGCACAAGGACAGACAGCACCAAACGTGGCCTGAAAGGCCCACATATCCCTGGCTGTGCTGACAAGGAGCTATTCCTACCACTTTCTGTTCCCAGGAGACCTTTTGTACAGGTGCTAGCTCCCTGGGATGGGACATCTGCTGCCAGACCGACATCTGATGCCACAGGAGATCTGACTTTTGGCAGTTCAGTGCTCAGGGAAAGCGTCAGCTTGTTTAACCCTCCCCAGACTGAGACTTCTGTCTTTAAAAGTTAATCCACCTTCACAGGCACCAGAAGTTGTTCTTCAACTGCACTTGGCTGCTCCCATTTCAGAGCTTCTGCACTCAAAGGCTTTGCCTGGTTTCTTTTCAACACCTTTACCAGCTGGCCTAGTGAAACTAGTTACCCATGTCTGCAGAGGCTCCTGCACATCCATCCCAAGGCCACAGCACAACTAACGCCATGACCAGGCAGCGTTTAGAGTTTGCACTTGAACTGACTGTTCTGTATTGGCAAGTGTGAGTGGTAACCACTGCTCTTGGTCATTGTGTTTGCTACAGCTGAGCTATCAAGCTGTTTGGGTGGCTTGGTGACTAGTTATAAACCTCAAAAAAGAGTTCCCAAGTTCCCGCTGATCACAGCAATGGTTTGTGAAGGTGTTTTCCAGCTGTGTCACTGATTCCCTGTTTGCTTCTCGTTAGGATTCTATTTACCCCTTATTTTCCCAGGTGGGAAATGAAGGAGCAGAGCTTCTGTCTCATAGTAAAAGCTGAAGCTCAGTTTGTAATGTCCAAGCCCCAGAGCTGCAGATGCTACAGCACAGGTCACTGAGTGGCCACCCTCATAACTGATCCTTTTTAGAAATGGTCAAAGAGTTGAAATTGTTGACCATGAGCAGAAATCCTTTTGGTGATTGCTGTGGCAAAGATAATCTTGAGGAGTTCATTCCTTGGCTTTAACTCAGACACCAGATGGCTCTTGGGTTTCGTCTTTCCCACACTGACCTACAAGGAGCTGATTTTTCCAAAGTACTGCTGTCTTGCAAGCCTCTCCTTGGAAAGTAAGGTAACCACACCTCGGTGTGGTGCAGCACCATGGCAGGAGAACTGCACTGCTCTTCCTCTTCAGCACCTCCAGCCCTGGCTTAACAAGAAGCACTGACTGGTGCTTGTTTGCCAAAGAAACCTGCTGTGTTTTGTGGCTTGCATCTCTCTAAAAGTTGATATTTTTTCCATCTCTCTTCCTCTACACTTAAAAATGGGAAGCTTTCCTGCTTGCATCATGTTATGGATCTTTCCTTTCTGTGGAGAAGCCCAGAAAGCTGAGCTCAGCACCTCCATTTGGATATAGGGTAGTTGCTAAATACCAGTTTCTGTCTGGCCAGAAGAGCAATACGAGTGACTGTTTAGGATGCAAGGCAAGACAAACGCAGCCTGAGTTATTCCTGGGGCTCTGGCATGGGCTTGCTTTGAAGTCTGGTAATTTAACCTTACTGCATATTGTTGTTTCTCAGCTGTACCACAGGGATAATGATGTCTATCTACCACAGAATCATTTAGGCTGGAAAAGACCTTTAGGATCATCAAGTCCAACCTTCATCCCAACATCTCCCTGACTCCTAGACCATGTCCCGAAGCGCCACATTTACTCACCTACCTATGCATTACTGTTAATATTTGGCCAGTACCTGTGAAATACTTTAAACTTAATCTGAAGGGTCCTCCACAAATCTATTTTGTGTTGGTTTCCTCTCCTCTTGCTAACCATGTGCCAAAGAGCAAGTTGAAACCTATGTCTCCTATAGGCACTGTAGGATGTGTGCTCAGTGGGGTTTGCACAGTTTGGCAGGTGTTTATGAAGCTATGTTGGCTCAGGCACACCATGCTCAAACTCCAGGTAGCACTTGCATGTGCACAAAAGGAATGTTGGCAAAATATGCTAGCTGAAGTCTGGCTTGGCAAAACACACGACGAGTTGTTTGTGTTACAAATTTACATCCTTATTATATGGGTTCCATTTGCTTTGCTGATTACAGCTGCTGAGATCAGGGAAGGTGCTCTAACCAGCAGTCTCCTGGCTCACAGTGAAGGCTGGTGCTCCCAGGGCTTCTGGCTCTCTGCCCCTTTCCCCTGTTCAGGCAGCCCAAAGCTTTTTATAGCTCACAGTCGTCAAACAGTGGAGTGAAAAAAAGTCTGTCTCTGGTTCTGATGTCTGTGCTGGATAAATGCGCATGGTTTGGATGTGTCCTATCCCACCACAAGTTAGCTGGGACTGTGGATCATTCTTTATTGTTAGCCCTGGAGAAGGCTTCCCGGACTTGGAGAGCAGAGAGGTATTGGTGCATGCTTTCCACAGGCTGTGGGCTCACAAAGTTTGGGCATTTTTCCAGGAACTTTCTGGGAGGAAAGATCCTGCATTAAAGCCAGCAGGTCTGCAGCTCTCGGGAGGACACCTGGGGCTATAAGGAGGCCATGCCACCTTTCCTGCTGATGTAAGCACTAAATGAGCTTTGTACCCCACCAGCTCCCAGGGGGGATCACCAGCAGGCACCCTGCCCAGTGCAGGGCTCTCCTCCACCCCCAGTGGGTGGCTGTCCTGCTCAGCGTACCCCTGCAATGCCTCTGAGGGTTAAATACACAGTGTGTGGAGAACAGATGGGTGGTCTGCACTTTCTGGGTGGATCAGGCAAGGAGACAGGACTGCACTTGCTGCTGTTTGACACCTCAGCTCTCTTTGCCACAGGAGGTATTTTAGCTGACAGGATCTGCTCCGCAAGGAAAGTGAAAACCTGCCTTAAAAGCAAACCATTGTGCTAGGAAAGGCCAGGAGCTTGTAGGGCAGCAGGGTTTGCTGCCATCCCCTTGCCCACCAGTTGTCTCCACAGGACTGATGGGCTGGAAGTCTCAGCTCTGTCACACTCAGGTGGCTCCCAGTTACGGCAGCAGGTTTATGTGAAGCTTCTCTTGCTGGGAGGTCATTCCCTGGGTGAAAGCAGCAGCCTGGTTTTGCTCTCTTTTAGCAGGGCTCCTCCTGACAACTTTTTGGAAAGGAAAAGCAGCCCAGTGCAGCCACCAGGTGCCCCCATGGCTGAACAACTCACTCTGCTGAGGGGCCTCCTACCCCTTTTGGCCACAGGCCTTCCAACCACAACTGTCATTGAAAACCTGCTTAGCACCAGGTCATGATGCTTGAGCTTTGGGCACTTACCCTGGGGAAGCAGAGTGAGGATGTTGCTTCAGCCTGGAGCTCACGCCGGGATCCATTTCCAAAGCAGAGACACTGCCAGCAAGTCCCTTTCAGGGGGAGTGGAGGAAAAGTCTGGGGTTTTTTGGGCTCCCCCAATATTTAGACTAGAAGCTTTTGGCAGCAAGTGACTGCACCCACCACCCTAGAGGCATGGTGTTGTGGAGCACCGGTCCCTTGCTAAATAAAGTCTCCCCAGGGGCTGGTGGGAGATCTGGTCTTCGCATGGTGCCAGCAGATGGAAGCAGGGGATGGCCCCAATCAGTTTTGCAGTACAATACGATTTACAACAAGCAGGTTTCTCAAGACAACTGCAAGGACAGAGCTTCATTGAGCATCGTATATACACAGAGAGAGCAGAGGAGGCTGAGCTGAGCCCTCCACTACTGCCAAGCAGTCAAGAATGGACTCTTAGGGCAGGGGAAAAAAGTACCACTGGTTTGCTTTTACATACTGTACATATATCTATGAATAGCTCCTTGGCATTTGATGTTCACAGCTGGTTTCCTTTAATGGTGAGCGTAAAAAGGAGGCAAAATGTCTTCAGCTACTTTCCCCTGGGAGGAGGGAGTAAGCAGCAACTCCCGCTCCCCTGGCTCAGCTGCCTGCTCAGGTGCCACCTTCACCAGGGATGTCTCCTTCTGGCACCTTCCTCATCATCATCAGATGCCCACTGTGTGCTGGCTGGGGCCAGTCCTAACCCACGCCGTGCTTGCCCCATCTCTGCTGCTCAATGGGATGGATCAGTGCAAGTCTCCGCTGGCTGCTCGGCACCTCCGCTCCGCTGGACGGGCAGATGAACCAGGTTCAAACAGAAGGAAACAAAACAAAAGGAAGAAGAAAGACAAAGGGTAATGAAAAGGTCCATGGCCCACAGCTGCCAAAGGAAATCTCTCGCCGTGTTTCTCTGACCATACTTGTCCCAGCCACTACAGCTGCTGTGGGATCCCCTGCTCCTTGTAGCCTGTGAGGAGGGAGGGGAAGGGAACATGATTAGTGTCAGTTCCTAATGAGGTCCTTCAGCGAGGCTCAGGTGAGCCACGAGCCCGGCTTACCAGGAGCAGCAAACCACATGGGAAAAGAGGGGGGCTGCCATGTCCCCCCTCACAGGCAGGCTGCCCTGGGTGCAACCACCTTCCTGGGCACGGCAGTGATGGGGCTGCTGGTGGCCAGCCTTGCTGCTGTGGTGCCTGCCTGCCACCAGCCCCAGTGAGGAACATCTGTCTGCTTGAAGAGGTTACAAGGGCACAGTAGGTACCAGCAGCCATGAACTACAGTACAGCCCTAAAACCTTTCAGAAATTATGCATTTTCTGTCTAAATTATTCTGTATTGGAGAGTGTTTTTCTGCAGTGTAGGGAAAATTTATGCCCTTAGATGCTGCTCCAGAGACACCACGGCTCCCAAGTGCTGACCTCGCAGTTTGCTGGTTGTACACCTGACACTCATCTCTACTTGTGATCTACATCTGAACCTCATCCTTCCAGAGGGCTGCCAGGCAGGAGGAGGCTGGTTTCTTCTATCCACCTTTTAGTTCCCATGCTGCCTTTTGCTAACAGAGCTCTCCAGCAGCAATCAATTTGCACTGTGGTTTGCAAAGATGAACAAATATCTCTCAGAGAATCACAGAATGGCAGGGGTTGGAAGGGACCTCTAGAGGTCATTTAGGCCAACTCTCCTGCCAAAGCAGGTTCATCTAGGCAAGGTCACACAGGAACACATCAAGATGGGTCTTGAAAGTCTCCGGAGAAGGAGTCTCTACAACCTCCCTGGGCAGCCTGTTCCAGGGCTCTGTCACCCTCACAGTAAAGAAGTTTCTCCTCACGTTGAGGTGGAACTTCCTGTGTTCCAGTTTGTGCCTGTTTCCCCTTGTCCTAGAAGGGACACACCTTTAATCATAGGCTGATGTGCCAGAATTCAAACACACACCTTGGGATGTCTCCATAGGCCCTTTCACTAATGCTATTCTCACTGCCTTGTTTCACACTTGCTTTGCTCCAGCTCAGCAGAATACAGGTGCTTTTGTTGGAGCACAGCAGCCATCTGGTGGGACTGGTGAAAACGGAGCTTTTCAATAGCAAAACCAATTACACTGGGAAAGTGGAGGATCCCTCCTTCTTCACCCCTTCTCCTCTTCCCCTGGCCATGAGATTTAATGCACCTCCTGACTAAGGCAGCAAAGCCCTTGAGGGGTTCTGTGCTGGCTCATGCTCGGCTCAGAAGACACTGGGGCCCCATGGTGTTGCGGCCCCATGGATGCTGCAAGGGCTAAAGCAGCTTGTCCCACTGCTTGTCACAGCTCCTCAGGGGAGTGGGGCTCCACTTTATTTTGCTATTCCTTATGTAGTGGTTGAGGGGAGGCTGCAAATCCCATCAGGAAGGGCTTCTTCCCCTGGTGGGGTAGGGTAGGGAAGGGCAATAGGAGAGCACCTGAAGCTTCTCTGCTGATACAGGATAATAAGAAAAATACTGGGGTTTCCAGAAGCTTTACCTGCTTTTTAAGAGAAACTGGGATTGTTATTATATTAATGCAAAACATCTCCTTTTCAAAGAAGCAGCTAAGCTGTCCTTACCTGCGCTGCCTGTCATTATGAAGGTCTTTCAACTAGAAACCTTTTAAAAAGTAAGTAGCCTTTCATTTTTATATTTTGAATTTCAAATGAGTCTGAAATTTCATATATCAGAATAATGCTTAACTCTTCAATACTTTTTAATTGATGTTTTTAAATATTTCTTTCCAACCCTTGCGTCAGGATTTTCTAAGCCCCTTAAAAATGCTGAACACAAAATACCAGCAGGTGCCACAACCCCTATCTTTAAGGGACTTTTTGCTGATCTAAGAATTGGCCCCAACAGATGAACTTTGCTATATTTAGGAAAATTCCACGCATTCATCCAGCCTTGGCATCCTAGATCTCCTGCTGCTAAACAAGCACAAGGAATAGAGAAGGAGGCTAATGACACTTATCAGCACATACAACCCTTCGCTGCAGTGCTGCCCATCATGTGCAGCTGAACAGAAAGGCTGTCACCTCTTCCAAACAGCTTTTTCTAGGGAGAAAAATGGGGTGATTTCTTATGCTTTCATGTTCTAAGTGTGAGTCAGCTCTGGAGGCAAGATGAGTTGGTTGGAAACCTGTAATATGGGCTTGTCTACATCATTGGTTTAATTTGTTTAGGGCGCATAGTGGGAAGAAAACAACCGACCACATGGACCAGAGAGCTGGGGCATGCCATAAATCCTTAGCTGAAGTAAGCAAGCCAGGCTGTGCTTACAGTAACTTGCTTACATAGCTGTGCTTTTCATTAAGATATAAAAGAAATCCTTTCAGTCCTGCTATCAGTTTTGAAGCTGGCTAGAAGCCAGTTACAGTGGCCCAGCCTGTATCTCTCTTTACATGACCAAAGTAAGCCAAAAGATGGCCTGTCCTATGCTGAGCTTATTTATTAAAATACTTTAGACTTATTTAATATTTTATATTTTTAAAAAGTCATTGCACTTCTTGCATAGGAATAGCTATTCTGGATGAAGCAGTTTTATGTTACTGTGCCTGCAACACAGTTAAGGTGCAGTTTTATAAAGTAGACAGCTCTGGGGACAAGACTAAGTTGGTCTGAGCATCTGCACAAAAAAATCACTGATTTAATCAAATGTGCTTGAAAATGCACTTCTTCTGTAAACCATTACAAGTAAGATCCAGGCTAAAAGAAACCAGTCTATGCACAGGCTGTCCCACCAGGACTGGGTTCATGCAGAGGGTGGCCTCCTGATGCTCTTGCAGCTGGTCCTGCCCTGCTCTGAGGGTGTCCTTGGGCAGCCCAAGAGACATTCCAATGCTGGGTGGAGAATATGGGGCTGTGTGGCCACAGGAGAGACACAGAGACAGGTGGACACACGGACGTACAGGCACACAGCTGGACTCGGGCAGCACCGGCCAAAGCGATTCCCAGGTGCCTTGTCCTGGCTAAGTGCTCGCTGCTCTCCCCGGGGAGCTGCCACGGAGCGTGAGGAGGAGGAGGAGGAAGAACAGAAACAAACTTACCTTGTGAAACTTTGATGGTGAACAAAAGGAGGCAAAGGAACATGAAAGAAAGAGAGAGGGAGAAATGTAACTGTAGATGATATATCCAAAACACATGGAGAACCAGAAAAGAACAAATAAGTCGGGTCTGCAGAGTAAACAGAGAACAGCTGCTCTACAATCAGACTTTCACACCAGGGCTAAATATTATATAAAATCCTTGTACTTCAAGTGGATCATTTCATCTGAGGTTCTTTTTTAAAGAGGATGGGGGAATCCTCACCTGCATTCCAGCTCACTGGCCCCAGGCCGGACAGGCTGGATGAACTAACACCTCTGAGAGATGCTCCCACAAGTGCTTTCCTCCATGACATTGCTATTTCATGGGTTTGACTGAAGGGGAACTGCTGAAGAATGTGGCAAACAAGACATCACGACGTATTGGATGGCACATGGCATGCTGTTCATGGTCTCAGAGCTGGGAAAACTACACCTGATGGCTTTTTGGCTGTTTTGTGGCTAGTGTCCACAGATAACTCACAACTGTGGTGTGCCTCAGTTGCCGGGTGCTGCAAACCCTGGTGGTATTTAACATTTCTACTATATTTTAAGAACTTGTCCTATCACAGTGTTTTATAGGAAACTAAAAAAAAGGGTATTTTAAGTACTTTCCTCAGGCATAGTTTGGGGAACAGATCTATTTATATTTTTAAAAGAACATAATAGGTAAGTGGGTAATTTATCCTCAGTTTCCTTCATCTCAAGAAGGTTTACCAGCTGTTTTAGGATGTTGTTCTCTTCAGAGTCTCTCAAGTGCTTTCTGCTCCCTTTCCTTCCCAGGGCAGCTGCATTACCTGCCCCAGCAGGGGCCCTGCAGAGAAGAGAGGCTTGGTGATGCTTTCCAAAGTCCCTTGGAGCCTGAGCATACGGTAACCATGCAATCATCTCATCTGCTGCTGCTTCTGGCAAGGTCTGAGCACTGTAATTAGCAAAGGAGTGACAAGTGGGCAGCGTGATTACAGGTAATTTCTTACTACTGGCTGGCAATCAGTCTCTGAGAGTCAATTGCCCACAGCAGAAGCAGGGGCTGCACCAGGAGCCCTTTTCCTGTGAAACCACAAGTGATGGCACCTTTGTTCATTCATAGGCACAGCTAACACAAGTGGTTAATTCAGAGGGCAGAGGCTGAGCGAGGGCTTCCTTCAGAAATCAGGCTTCACTTCTTGGCTGCATTCATTAGAGGTGAAACAATGCCTGGACACACAGTCCCTGACTTCTCAGTGTGACATGACTACATTGAATTCTGTGGTATTTTTCTCAAGAAACAGCACAACACCTTTTATAATGAGCTCTGAGCATTTAGGGAGTTCCTGGAAAGGCCATTCCTCTGCCTTCATGCTGCACAATGTAGCTAATGAAGATGTGTGCTGTGTGGGCTGGGGACAAGGTGTGCCTTTAGTAGAGGGAAACTTGCCCAGAAAGCCTTACCAAGCTCATTTTCCAGTTGGCCTTGGCCAACTAGTTAACTCTATTTTGCCTCAGCTCTTGCCTTGTCCCCAAAGCCATGACAAGGGGTTCAAGGAGAGCCGATGCAGCAGCTGGATATTTGCAATAGCAAGGAGAGAGTGTATATTATATTTATTGCAAAGATTTAAAAGCTTCATTTTAATCTACCTTTTCCTTCAGACAGCAGGTAAAACCAAGGACGGCTCCCAAAGCCATATGGCTGCTTAAAGAAGATATCTGAGGCGTTTAATGGGGCCAGCTGGCAATTCATTTAAATTAGCAGAGAAAATGCCCTGTGCCATTGTGTTGCCAAAAGTAATTAAGTGTGACAGCAAAACTGCATTCAATTAATCTTCCTTCTGGGAGATATCCTGCTAAAGGGCACCTTACAGGAGATGAGGGCTGGACGGGACCTGCTGAAGTCAGTTGGTCTCTTCTGATGTCCCTCCTTGCTTCTGACAGACATGGGTCTACCCACTCTTGGGGTCTTCCAGTGACAGAGAGGGCAGATCCTGCCATGCCACCTCTTCAGCATTTTGACCTTACTGAGGGAAGATGTCTCCTACTTTCCATACATCTTTCCAGCTGTTATTTAAGTCTGGCTTAGGCTACACTGCTGCCTTCTTATGTTCACTATTCCACTGAACCTCTTCATTGCTTGCTGTCTCACGGTCCTCTGGACTCTCTCTAGGTTGTTCACATGAAATACAGTCTCTAAAGCTGGCCACAAGCCTTGCTGCAGCTTTACGTGTGCTGAGAAAGGTGAGTGAACCGGTTAATGTCCTACAAGCTCTCCTCCTACCTGCCTGGGCAGTGTTTGTTCCCTCCACAGCAATGTACTTCCGTGCAGCTTGTGACTCACTGCAGCCACCACATCCTTCTCCGAAGAACAAGTTGTTCCCTAGCATGTATTTATGCATTTGATTAATCCTTCCTTAGTGTCTTGGGCTTGTCTCTACTGAGCAGCATTTATTTTTTTCAGACCATTTCTTTGATTTGCTTGAATCCAGACACTGCCCTCACTGTGCTGCCATCCTTGCAGCCACCAGTGGTGCGGGGCTGGTAAGCTCCTTCTCCAGTCCATCATCAAACCATGAATGAAAATCCTGAACAGAGCTGAATTCAGGAGAGACCTTTCAAATCACCTCTCCTTATATCTTTCCAGTTCTGAAAAATGCATTTAGAGAACAGTTCTCAAGTGTATTTTCACCCAGGCCATGTCTCCCTGGCTTGCTGGTAGGAGAGCTGTGTGAGATGGTGTCGGTGCCCAATAGTCCGGAGGGATGGCTGACCACTGCCACCACCACTCTCAAAATGAATCCCTCTGCCACAGAAGGGAACCAAGTCAGTCTGCCACAGCTTGCTCTGGACAAACCCAGACTAACTTTGGTTCTTTATTTTCTAAATGCATACAAGTCACTTGTATTACTTCTTTTCAGGAATTGAATCGTACCTGATTAGCCTGTAATTCTTCTCTTCCCCTCATTCAAGATAGTATAATATTATTCCCAAAGCTCTTCCCTCAAAGCATGCTCCCTCTCAAGGGCTGAGAATTAGCATTAGAAGATGAAAAGCTGCATCGAGCCTCCCTAACTCCCACCCAGCTCTTTACCAGCTAATAGGCAGGCAGGTCTGGATCCAGGGAGCAAGGCACTAATCCCTCAGGGAAAGCTGGAGCAGATTCCCAGAGCCTGAGCTGCTTCCCACCCTTCTCTTCCCTGCTAGCCCCCATCAGTGTAGATACCACCCACTGTTCCCTGCCTCTAGCCCATCAAAATTGTATGACACCCTCACAGAGATGCATGGAATCAGCCCTTTCAAGGCAAGGATGACTAGAGGTGGGCAGAAGTTTCATATTTTTTTAATTGTTTCCCACCTGCATGCAGATTTGAGTTGCAGCAATGTACAATTTCTGTCCAGTGCATCAAACAGTTTGCACACAAACTAAATCCAACCAAAGCAAACTGTTCCCTGGAAGTGTTTTAAAATGAAATGTCTTATTTCTTGCATTATTTCCTTTTTAAGCTATTAATTTGGGGTTTTTTGAACATGAAAACAAAACATGAAAAAAAGAAACCATTTTGGGTCTGATAGGGCTGTTTGATTCAGCTGGGGGCATTTGATCACTTCTGTTCTTTGTTCTGACTGAAGAATGAGGTTTTTTCTTTTGTTCTCAAAGCTGCTTTATTTAGCCATTAGTTTCTCTGCATGGTAAGTAAACTTAAACCCCTGTTATTTAGTGAGACAGCAAGAAACTGCCAAGGGCTGCAACTTGTCAGATGAAATATAGCTGGTTAACATAAGACACATTGACACATCTTACCCTTCTCTGTTGCCATGGTTGGGGATCTCCTGGCCTGAACATCCCCACCACGTGCTGCTCACCCACCCTCTGCCTCCCAATTTGGTGGGGTCCAGGCAGGCATGGAAAACAGCTTTGGGGCAATAGTTCCAAGCTGTACGATATTCCCCAGCAACCAAACTGGGAAACCAGTAAGACCCTCCTGGGCCCCAGCCCCTATACCCAGAAGACATATATGGACAGGACTATGGAGAAAAGCAAGTCACTGTTTCAGCTGTAGCTCTTTAACTGGACAGAGACTTTCCTGCCTCTCCCCACAACTGCAGAACTGGGTCCTGCCACACCGTGAACCACACATGGAGGCTGTCCAGCAGAGGAATAGAGGAAGAGCATATGATTATGAACATGTAATTATGAGGTTACACACAAATTGGGCAGGTTCTTAAAGACACGTCACAGGTGTACATTGATTCACAATTTATCCTCAGGAATAACTTGGGCCACCCCCACTCTGCGGGTACATCTGAGAGGAAAGTTAGTAGGTGGTTTGCAGGGAAAAATGAAGGGCAGTGCTACCTCCATCCTGAGGAAAGACTTTTGCTTCAATTATGTTCAGATTTTGAATATCCATCATTTTCTCTGCATGGGGCTTAACTCAGCCTGTAAATTGAAGCTGGCTCAGAAATTAGCAGGTGGTTTGGTGAGAGGGTTTAACCCCTGGGTTTGGCAGCTGAAGATGTGCACTGGTTTCCAGACGTTTTTCTCAGTTTCATCCATTTCATCCTTAGGCAGGTGCCTGGCAATTTCCTGAGCTCCTCTCTCCTCCCCTGTCATGCAGCCACAGATGCCATCAGCAGAGATGACAAAGTGGAGCCTCGTCAAACCAAAAAAGCAAAAGCTGCTGGTAAGATGTTCTCTGTGAGAAGTGCTCGCATTGGGAACTGTCTGTCCTGCCAGCCTGAAGGATCTCAGATCTGCTTGGTTTGAGGCAATGCCCACCAGCCTCTGCCAGTCTTTGGAAAGGGAGTAGAGTCTTGTAGATGCAATCAGTGCCCTGAGTTGTGGGCTGCTTCTGGCTCTGGAGGTGAGGCTGTCATCTTAAGTGTCTGTGATGTGATACACGTGGTGTGATACGGATATGATACGACTTTTACACCAGTAAAAGTCTTTAGCAGATAAACTTACAGAGTCTGTATTCTAGATTGGTTATACGTGCTAACTGGAGGACCTAAGTTATGTATATTTTAAAAAGGATTCTTCACTTCTTCCCCTAGACTAATGTTTTGGAGGCTTATTAAAGGGTGCAGGGGAAATCCTTCTAGGAGTAAACAGCCCTGCTCAGCCTAAGGATTTGGTGTGAAACGTGAAAAAAAGCCTTTGGGGAAATGTATTCTGGGGAGGAAGGGGAAGCCCCAGGAGAGTTCCCAGGGCTTTTCTGGGAAGAGCTGGCCCTGAGTGTTCCCTGAGAGCAGAACTGGCTCTGCAGGAAGGAGAGATGCAGCCAGAGTCACGAGGGAGAAAGGGCTTTCTTGTTCAAACATGCACGCAGACATGACCAGGGCAGAGGGGGTTCCAGACAGCAGAGGTTCATAGTACGGGGGGGATACTCACCCCTTCCTGGACTTTTCATTTCATAAAGGTGAAAGGAAGCTCCTAACTCATGTGGTGGAATGGAAAGCTCTTTCAGACGTGTCACAGGACCCACCCCAACTGCCTCCCAAGCAATTCCTCTGCCTACTGTGTTTCTCAGGGACTTGCAGAGCCCATCCTGTGGCTCTTCCTCCCTACAGTGCAGTCCAACAGCTTACAGGGGTGTTAGAGTGTTAGCTGGCACCCAGCAACACAGCCATGGAGGGGAGAAGTCGGGGGAGAGGGGAGGGGGGTGAGTGCGCTTACTTACTTGCGAGAATGACCATGTCCATCCCCCAAAATATACTCATAATCCAGCCAACCATCACAATTGCTGTCAGGATCTGAATGAGAGCAGCAGCAATGTTCAGCCAGAAGACACAGCACATGTGCCTGTCGGGGAGGTCGGTCCGGGCTCCGCACAGCACAGTGAAAGCCGATACAAACGTTCCTAGGGAGAGAGCAGCAACAAAACGTCCAGCCAAGGCCATAGCTTTGTGCCAAATTCCTTCCCTTAGGAAGGACCTGCTCCTCATAGCATCCCATTTTTTGTGCTCCCACTGAAGGTCTGGAAAGCTGGAAACACTTTAGAGCAGGACAAATGGAGGCACAGCCACATCTCACTCAAACATGCTACTGTCTCCCATTGAATACTTGACAATCAGGACAGAAAAAATACTCTTTGTGTTTTGGCTCTTTCACCCCACTCAACAATAACCTCTTAGGCACCATAGGCATTTACAAGGGAGTGCTGTGAGTCTGTGGAAATACCAGTCTACCTTTTTCCTGCCTGGTGGCTCTCTTTTGGGGAGGACATTTACTGCATAGAAGCTCTGAAAGGGAAAACTGTACCTTGAGTTAGCTCAGGACTGGCTCTAGAAAGCTGTACAGATCTGTCAGCCTGTTACTATTCATAAGTGTTCTCTAGAAGGAGCACACACAAAAAAAAGGGGTGCTAATGTGGCACTGAATCTTCACACAACACCTTCCTCAGTTGCAAGTTGTTACCTGAGAGAATGTTTTATAACAGCAGAAGCAGCTAAACCAGTGCTGGAGCCAGGTGACCTGGTGTTGCAGCCCTTGGCTCTGCTTGAAACCAGCTTACAAAAGCTGCAGCCCCCCCACAGTCAATCCTAAAATAATTCAGATGAAGGATCTTGTTGATGTATGAAAGTTAAAGCTGAGGAAAAAATACTACACCACAGCAGCCTTTAGAAAGATTCTCCCTGGATTTACAACAATCATTTAGTCACAGCTGATGTCCTGGGCCCATGGCTAGCTGAACCCCGCAGCTTGGGAAACCCTTGCCGTTTCACAACCAACCTGCAGAAACACACAGCATGAACAGAAGAAATTGTTTCTGGCCCCTATAATATCCGAGCTGTTGGCCAGGAGGTTCACTCACCTGATCTAAGTATACACTTCAACACCTCTTATCATTATGAATTGTCTTTGAGTTTTTTTCAATACAAATACAGCATTGCTAAGGTAGGTACAAAGGTGTAATGTGGATTATACTGATTAATGTAGTTCTGTGAAATGCTTTCTTTAATGAGTGTCTTGAATTAAAAATCCTGCACTGATTTCTAAAAAATTGCCCTTTTTCCTATCAAAGAATGGAAACACAAATGCCCTGTAAGATGTGAATGAATTAGTTCATCTTCAATGCACGCAAGTGTCTTATTAAACTCTGGAGAAGGAGAAGAGTCCCTTGGTTTGGCTGAAGACAGGGAGGAAATGCTCAGTTTACACCTTTCCAGAAGACCACACCAGACAGAGAGCAGAAGGATCTAGTTAGGAGCAAAACACTACTTTGTCCTGCACTGCCAGAGTGATGGAAGAGAGAATCTCTTCCATTGCTGCCTTTTCTTCAGTGGGTCACAAGGATAACCGGCAGTTAAGGTGTCGAAATGCTGAGGAAGGCTGGTTACAGCCTATTTTTAATCTCACAATCCTCTGCAGGCTTCAGCTCCAGCATCTTCCTAACACTCCACCAGCTCCTAAAACCCTGCTCATCTTCCTACCGCTGGCTCCATCTGATTTCGTACTCCCACCCGCTCCCTTTGCCGCACGCTGAAGCCGGGTGCGGAGCAACACCGTGGCTGAGGGGAGTGGGTGAGCACTGCTGGGGTGGTGGGAGGTAGCCCTACGGCAGAGTATCATCAACAGGGAGATGGGCAGCATCTGCACTGTGAGAAATTCCTCCTGGGCTTCATCCTCTGACTGCTCAGCTTTCACATGCAGGGCTTCATCCCCTTATCCACCAAATGTCTTTTGTGTCCTTCATGTGGGATTATCTCTGCCCTGCTTCACCTACTATTTTTTTTTTGTAGTGTCTCCAAAGCAGAAGGGGAAGCCTGGAATATTCCCCTGCGCTTCCTGAAAATGTTGTCTGCAAAGTTCAACCACAGCACTCTCTGAGATTAAATGTGGATTGAGGCTAGACCAGAGCCCGGGTGTTTACATTTTCCCATCAGGATGCAAAACCTTGCCAAATGGAAATGCATGTCTCTTTTTAAAATGAAAATCCTCCCCTCTCACCTAACCTTTAACTCTTCCAAGATGTGTTACAAAAAATGTTGTAAATGAGCAATAATTCTTAAACTACAGCTTCAAGTCCTTCCAGTGAAGCTTTTAAGATTTTTACATCATTAGAGTGAGGTGCTGAATTAGCTAAATAATCTCCCAAACACCACCATGACTAAGCTAGTGTCTAGTCCCATTCAGAAAGGAATAAAGCAAACAAAGCTATTAAGTGTCCCTCTCTGGACAGGGAATTGATACAGAAACTAGGATTAACATGTCATGAACCTTGGCTTTTGATTCCCTCTTCAGGCCACTTTCCTACTCATGAGAGCCAATTCATTTTCCAAGGCCAGGGCATTTTCTTTATTAATCATGTTTAGCTAATCTTTGGGCGGTTGTTGGCACTTTAAAATACAAGATTTGAGCCATGCCAGCAGACATAAAATGGAAATATTTTTCCTCTAGTCCACGTATGCTTTAAAACATGAAGCAGAAGAAAGTCTTAAATGCATTTGCCAAGGTAGATGTTTTCCCTTTAAGAAGCCATCGTAGTTACACACTGCCAAATATGGAAGCATTTGCATCTGGAAGCAGAGGTGAAGAGGAGGAGGAGGAAGACAAGCAAGCTGTACCTGCTGATTTGGCTGCCCCATAGGTGGGGGCACTGAACCATTTCCCTTCCTGACCAAGCAGATGCTTGAATACCTATAGCTTAGCAATTATAAACTCAGTACACAAACTGCAGCTGGGATGATGTTGGCCAAATAAATCAGCTGTCCAAAAAGCTCTCAGGCTGCGAGTGTAACCAGCACACACAAACTGCTAGCTTTGCAAGTCAGTGTAAACTAAAAAGCCCCTACAGCTATGACAGCATGACATAAGTAAATTATATCAAGCGTTTCTTGTATCTTCCCAATGAAAAATACCCAAAATGCAGCAAAATCTAGGAATATTCTATATTGTGAATTAATATGGCCTCTTTGAGGAGAGAGGGCAGGTGGTGGAGATGTCCTATGCTATGTAATGAGTCTGTTCAACCTCATGGGTCATAGTCATAGAGCCCACCTGACACCTGGAGCCAGCAAGTACCAGGGGCTGGAGAGAAGGATGGGTGGGAGCTGAAGTCTGCCCTTCTGGAGCAGCTGAGGAGTGGGCAGAGGGTGAAGGCACCATGTGCAGCAAGGCTGGTAGGTGATGGGAAGCCAAGCTTGTTCTTTCAACTCATCTCGCTTGCAGCAGTGTCAGCCAGCTGAGGCACCCTGCACTCTTTTCAGCAAGGGAAGAAAGCCTCTCGGAGCCCGTGTTTGCTTCTGCTGTCAGCAGAATTGGGGTATTTTTAGATTACACCAGTAAATATGGAGAGCTTTTTGTTTTCAACAGTTTAACCCACTGAACACAAAGGGGGATGTGTTATCTGTAGGACAACACTGTAAACAGAGAGACAAATGAGAGGGTTTTTTGCCTTTCCTCTCTGGTCCATTGTCACACAGGATAAAGTCTCCAGTATATGCTGGTATCCTGGCAGCCACGGCCTTCCCAAGAGCATCACCTGTTGGTTCCTGACCTCACAGAGTACATCAAAATACTATGAGAGAGGAATAGGTTGTGGGGTTTTTTCTCTTAGAGAAAAAACTCACGCCCTGGAGAGATCTCTCCTAGTTTACTACTGCTTGGGTCACTTATATGGGGTAGAGTAGGATATGAGGTCAAGCCCATGGCCTCTCCTGAACGGTGTCCTCTGTGCTGAGTGCAGCAGTGACTGCGCTATGGCATAACTTAAGCTGCATGAGAGAAGTTTTTCTCTCCTGTATTTGCAAGAAAGCCTATCCTGGGCACTTCTGCAGGAGCTTTAGCCACACATGGAGCTTGGCATGTTGCATGTGGAGAACCTGGCTGTGAGCAAACTTCTGATGACACTTTCCCAGGTTGGAGCCAGAGTGCAGACCGGAGATGAGACACCAGTGGCTACAGTGTAAGTAATTTGAGCACATAGACAACTTGTTAGTGGTCTTCCCACTGACGACCAGATATCTGAAACTTCACAACTGAAAGCATCTCTGCTACTAGGAAATCAGATCTGATGAGTTGCCCTGTTACAGGTGGAGGAACAACAGCAGCCCAAATTACTGCAGTCAGGTGCAGCATGTGAAGCAACTGTTACTGGTTATGGTCCCTACCTTACAAAAGCCTGGGATGAGGGAAGGGTTGGAAACATCCCTTATTCCTCCCATGAACTTGGAGGCTATTTAAAATGTTGCCCTAGAGCACTGGGAGTAAATAATGTAGTGGGATGATGCCTCCTTTCCTGCTCCCAAAGGAAAATGTGAGACCATGTCATGATGCTGGAGTACAGCTGCAGGTAAGCACAGGCAAAGATGGGAAGGAGAGGGGAATGAAATTTGAGGTGTCTAGGGAAAAAGGAAGACTGTTGAATCAATGGTGGGAGATGTAGTCAGTGTGTGTTTTGTGGGGATGAGATGTACCTCTATAGATGTATTGCATCAGGGGAGTGCTCTGTGTGGGGATATGTCTCATGTGCCTTTGAATTTTTTAAGTAAATTGATTATTAGCTGTCATTAAACAGTGGTGGCAGGTATATGAGACAGCTGTGCTGAAAATTCATGAGAGGTACTGATTCTTGCTTGCCTGAGTCAGAAAAGTTGCGTGAGAAGGGTAGTGAGGATTGCACTTGTTTCCTCAGTATTCCAGTGAATGTGGTGTCTATGGTTAAGATATCCTTGGGTTCTAAGTGTCCTGAATTTGTTTTTATACTCAAGTTTGAACTGTAAGGGGTTGTTTCAGTTGTGGAGGCCCTTTGTCCTTCATATCAATCCATATGGTAAAATGTAATCCTTTGGATTATGATGAGGGAAAGAGAACTACTAAAGCTTGTCCAAGAAAGGGTTACAGTAGCCTCTGCTGATGCCAAAAACCTTTCCCCTCTGCTCGTGTGGGTGGAGCTGGGCTACACAGTAAAACAAAATTGCAAAGCATTAACGCTTCAGTAGATGGTCAGCCTAATTTTCCTATAGCAGAGAATTGTGTTTGTCTTTGCTTGAGAAAACAGACACAAGACAAAAACCCCTGGAAGCATTCTGGCCAGTTTGAGTCCTTGCCAATGTCCCCAGTTTCCCCTTGCTAGAACTCAGTAGAGCTTAGGCTGCATGAGAGTGAACCTCCCAGCACACACAGGTGTATTGCCTAAACCCTCTGAGCTGAGTGCTTTCCTCCCAAGCAGCACTCTGAACAGAGAAGGCTGGTCCAGAAGAGCCCTTGATGTACCTGTGTGTTAACTACCATGACTCTTGCAGTTTGCGAGTACAGAGCTCTTGTCAGGGTGTCCACCATGCTGCTTCTTCCCATGGCCTCCTTGCAGAGCTGTGACTGTGGGCAGAGGCTGTGCAGCAAATCTCTCTGGTTGGTAGCAAAAGCAGAGGTGCAGAGGCTGGAGGGTGTCCTCCTGAGGAAGCTAAACATGCTCAAGTGCCTGGGTCCAGCTCTGTGGCCAGGTGTTCTCCCTTGCCAGGAGATGTATTCCCACCTGGTTTCCTCAGAGGCACGCAAAGCAACTTGCCATCTAACCCCCTTTGAAAATAGGTGATCTAGCTGAAGTGTCTATGGCTTTCTTGCACCAAGCAGCTTGGGAGTGCTGAAGAATTCATGGTGCTGCTATGGGTTGAGGCCAGTGCTTAGTTCAGAGTATGGAGGCTGTCATTTACACAGCAATTCTGCACCTGTTAGTGCATGCTGAGCTTGTTTCCCTTGAAATATAAAGGATGCAGAGATGGCAAGACTGGAGCACAACAATGCAACATCAGCAAGGTTTAGATGTCTCACCCAAGAGAACGTGCAACTTGATTGTCAGTGGCATCCCCTCCATCCTTCCTCTTGTAGTTCATTTCAGCTGTGGAAGTAAGCCAGGACTCAGTGCAATTACCTGGTTTTCTTCTAGAAATAATGGTGGTTTAGACCAACATCTTAAAATCTTGGATTTTAGGCTAAAATTTAATTAAACTGGCATTGGTAAGCATTCTTCCCCTTCCCAGCATCCATACAGACTAGAGCCTACCTCTGCCGAATACAGGGTGGGGAGGCTAGGGCAGATAGGTGGCTTTAACAATTTGAGGGAGGAGAAGAACAGGAGCAGTGGACAGTTTGGAAAACAGGAGGCTTGCTTGGTCCCAGGCAGCACCTCTCAGAATAGAAAACCTGAGTGCCACGTGCATGGGCCAGGTGTAACAAGCACTGGGGGGAACATCAATGATGTGCAGACACCTGGCAGCAAAAAGATCATCTGGAAATGCCATGTTTTGTGTACAGTGGTGCGGGCAGGACCCGGGCAAGAACAGCAGGAACTGAAGGGTAGGAGAGCGAGAAGAGAAAGGGAAGGATGAGTGGAAGAAGCAAACGTGACAGAACCTCGATGTTGCCATGGAGAGTAGCTCATGAATTTTCCTCTGTGGCCTGCTATTAAAAATGCTTTGTTTAGCTCCTGCCAGCATGTTGTTTTTATTTTCCCCTTCCATATTGGAAGGACATTCAAAGTGAATTCTGGCTGTGTCTGGTCCTTTTGGCCTTGCTATGGACAAAAATACATAGTTGCTTGACAAGTGAGAGCTGGCACTTGCAAGTCTTGTCTCCACAGGACTTGTTCCCAGTCCCAAGTCTGCAGAAGGTGGGCTGTAGATAGGATTAGCTTCCTGGTTTCCCTACGTACACCAAACACGTCCAGCATGTCCCAAACCATTTTATGCCCATGATTGATCACAACTGCTTCTGTACTTCACTGTAGCTTCAGAGCTGAGCTCTGCATCTGTTTGTTATTAGTAGGCTCGTGTCATGTGGTCAGAACAGACTTGACAGTGTTTATGTAGCATCTACAGAAGACGGCCCACGTGCAAGTAAGATAGCACTGCTTTTGCATCAAAAATGAGAATTTTCTCAGATTCAATGCTCTAGAAAAAGTTAACTCTTCCGAAAATGCAGAGTTTTTTAACACAAACTTCGAAACTTGACTGCAACAAACTTTCACAGACTTCCAAGGCTAAAAATACACAGTGAAATCTTAAATTACTTGGGGGGGGGAGCCTGCATGAAGGTGCAGTGACTTACTAAAGCTTTAATTATACACTGAGCTATTGGCATTATTTTTACTCTGCAGCACTGCAATGTTTTGAAGGCTTACAAGCAGCTACCCATAAATAGTGAGATTGCAGCACAGCTTGTTCCACTGCCAGGCATTCCACAATCCTTGGGTTTCACTTGGGTGAAGTTTCCCAATCCAGTCCCATGGTTTAATTCTGTTGACTTGATGCTTAAAATTAAGGGTGTGCTTGAAGTATTTGAGAATTTCTGCTCAATGGTGACGCAGGGCCTCACTGGTGGAGTGATCATGTTGGTGGAGCAGACCTCAGACTTCTGCCAGGACTTGTTGCTGAATTATTTTTGCAAGTTGTACCTGCCTGACTCCCAAACTATTTTTTTTTTTTCCATTGTATTAAACATGTGGTCCTGGAACTGCTGATGACTTTTTGCATTGTGCTTTATAACAGTATGAACCACTGGAGAGAACTTGAAATTTCCTAGCAGTAAAGGGGAAAACCTAGACATAGGAAATGCAAAGGGTGCACCAAACAATACCTACCACCTACAGTCACAGAAAATTAATTGCCCAAGATAAGCTCATCTACACAGAAGTGTCATCTCTTGCTATACTTTCAAGATAGTGTACCACAAGGGGAGATTCTTTCCCACTTATCACAATATCTTATGTGACACTCAGGTCAGCTCTCTGCACACAACAGCAACCTGTCACTCCCAGCTTCTTCCTGATGTAACATTAGTTCTGGCTCCTGTTTGGGTCACTCAAGAGTCCCTGCCTGTCCAAGTCACACCGTAGCTGTTCACTATACCCATCCTTTTGACTGTGGCAGTATAGAAAGATGCTTTGCCAGGGAACTACTGGAGAGAGTCCAACAGAGGACTACAAAGATGATGAGGGGACTGGAACATCTCTCTTAGGAGGAAAGGCTAAGAGACCTGGGGCTGTTTAGACTTGAGAAGAGAAGGCTGAGAGGGGATCTGATCAATGTTTATAAATATTTGAAGGGTGGATGTCAAGAAGATGAGGCCAGTCTCTCCTCGGTGGTGCCCAGTGATAAGACAAGGGACAATGGGCACAAACTAGAACATGGGAAGTTCCACCTAAACATCATGAAAAAATTCTTTCCCGTGAGGGTGACAGAGCACTGGCTGCCCAGTCTCCTTCTCTGGAGACTCAAAACCTGCCTGGATGTATTCCTGTGCAACCTGATCTAAGTGAACCTGCTTTGGCAGGGCGGTTGGACTAGATGATCCCCAGATCCTTCCAACCCTGTGATGCAAGAAGTCATCCCTTGGGCACAGCAAGCAGGCTAGTAGCTTGAGCTCCACAAGGGGAAGCAAGCCAGGTTAACCTACAGCCAGACTGGCTTGGTTAAAGCTAATACAGTTCCCCAGTAGTACTCTGCAGCTTGTAAGGTAGATGTTTGCTATGGAGCAGACCGCAGGCTCTCTGCATGTTACTGACAGGGAACAAAGAGCCAGGGAAGCTGAATGACACATCCCTTGTTCTGCTGTTCTGTGCCAGGGGCACTGCTGTGAAAAGAACTGAGACACTGCAGCCTTGCTTCTGCTCAATGCTTTTTTCTTTGCTAGCGGAATGAGGAGATAATTCTAATTAATTTGCATCCTTATTAAGTATGCCAGCATTGAGAGGAATAATGTAATTGGCTTCCAATTATAACAACAAACAGAAGGGAGAACAAAAGGCATTGACCACCATCTACAGCAGAGGGTTCTTTGCTATAAGCTCATCTGCCCTAAGTGGATACATTTCTGCTGCTCTGTAACTTTATCAGCAACTTCAAAGCTCTTGTTTCATGGAAACAGCTCTACATGCTGGTTTCTGTGCTGTCTCCTGCTGTGCAGAACTTTCTGTATTCCTATTGTCTACTATTAAACCAGGAGCTTATTCCACCTCCCGCTCCCCTCTCCTCCCATCAACTACCCAGGAACACCAGTTTGGGTGCTTTGCCATGGCTCTCCTAGTCCCAGGCTACTCTGCACCCACCACTGCAGGAGCTTGGGATCCAAGTGACAGAGGAACCAAGGAGACAGAAACAACCTTCTGCTAAAATATGTCTTATTTTTAAGACTATAATCCTAATTCACAATTCTCAAGCACTTTCAGCAATCAATTTTCTGTTTCCTTGATGTAACATCCAGAAATGAATCGTAGAATCATTTAGGTTGGAAAAGACCTCTAGAATCATCAAGTCCAACCTTCATCCCAACATCTCCCTGACCACTAGACCATGCCCTGAAGTGCCACATCTACTCATTTTTTGAACACTGCCAGGGATGGTAACTCCATCACTTCCCTGGGCAGCCTGTTCCAGTGCCTGACCGCTCTTTCAGTAAAGAACTTCCTAATATCCAATCTAAACCTCCCCTGGAGCAACTTGAGGCCATTACCTCTTGTCCTGTCCTTAGTTTCTTGGGAGAAGAGACCAACATCAGCCTCACTACAATCTCCTTTTAGGTAGCTGTAGAGAGCAATGAGGTCTCCTCCCAGCCTCCTCTTTTCCAAGCTAAACAATCCCAGTTCCCTCAGACGCTCCTTGTATGACATATTCTCCAGACCTCTCACCAGCTTTGTTGCCCTTCTCTGCACCCACTCCAGCACCTCAATGTCCTTCTTATCCTGTGGAGCCCAAAACTGGACACAGTACTCAAGGTGCAGTCTCGGTGTGAGTACCAAGCTGTTCCATTTTATGCTATTGATATTAAAATAATTCATATGCAGCTTTTCATCCAAACTTCACAAGTCTGGAAGCTTCAAGAGAAGAATGTCTGGAGAGAGCCTCTCCTCATTTCAGAGTGGCCATGAAACTATCTGCAAGGAAAACTTTTTGGTTTTCTGATACCTCCAGTTCCCGAAGGCTGCTGGAAATAAGAGCCGTGTAACAGTGGACAAATAACGAGGAAAAGTCTATGGGCTCTCAAGAGCTTTCACAAAGGTTCTTGCCAATTAAACAGTGATGAACTGAAGTTTATTCTTAATTGTCTGTACTAGGCAAAGCTTTCTTGTCAGGCATAGGGCATGAGGTGGGCAGGCGTGACCTTCCAGTCTAAACTTCCACACTAGTCTAAGGGCTCAGAATGGCACTGGGTGAAGCCAGATGGAACGCTCGCTTGTTTTCCTGCCTCTGCCCTCCCACTGGTTAATTAAGTGCCATTAGTGCCCATCTCAGGGTGCTCTAATTCAGCAGAAAGCAAGCAACAGGATGAGGGCAGCATAAGGCTTTCCTACCCTGTCAGTCTGCAGTTGGCCAAGCAGCCACAGTTGAAAGCAAGGTCTGCAGCTGTGCTGCCTCCTTGTCTGTCTTTCTGATGACTGCCTTGCAATGAATTTAGCCTTTTGAAGCTACCTAACCACATTAGCTCTGTTCGTGGAAGGACAGATTAACTACCTCTAAGATTCAGCGAACAGTGAATCTGAGCTTGCTGCAATATCCTGGAGTCCTTAACTGTGAAGATGAATCATTTTAATTAGGGACTACCAAGACACAAGACAGAATTAATCTTATTAGAAGGTTAGATGGGCATGCAGAGCAATTAGAGATTTTGCTACAGATCAAGACAGATGAGATGGAAGTGTAACAAAGTGTGCCAGCCTCCAAAATCACCCCAAAGTACAAGATATCTTTTAAGTACAGGAATGTAAAACAAAACTGTGACGTAAATGTTCTGAGTTCTGCAGTGATAAGCATGCAGGAGAATAATAAAAAGATCTTTTTTAATTTTAATCCAGAAAACTCAATGCATGCATTTTATGATCCAAGGTGTCTTGAGAAGAGACTTAAAGGAGATGTGGTAAGAGTTGCACTCTATAGTCTGGAGGTGCAGTGCTGCACCCATGGCTCTGCAATAGGATTTGAGAGAACACAATTCCATCCTGCCTATACAGCCATTTCTTAAATAATTCTGAAGCTGTGACTTTATTCTTGTAGTGCTGGAGTAATATTATTAAGGTGCTAACACCACTACTTTCAAGCGTCTTTTCTATTTAGATAGTCCTTGTCCTAGGAAACTTGCCATCTTTCATGCACCCAGCATGATGGGGCTGTGCCCCTGTTTTGTTCAGTGCTATTGTAAGTCAAATAGTGACCAGGTCTTGCTTCTATAGGACAATTTGCACAAAAGCACTAATCTTCTTAGATGAAAGGAAGCATTTTACCTACTAAAACCACTGCACAGTTGCTGCTTTAATCATGCACACAATGTATTTAGGGGATGATGCTTTACACTCTAAGTTTGGCTTTGGTACCTTCAGGTGATTCAGGCAGATAACAAACAAAAATCTCATTTCATGATATTTTACCTCATGGGGGAATATAAAGCTGTCTTATTCTACTCATCAAAACTGTAGGGAACACTTCCTGCAGCTTAGCTTGTATCCATTTTAACTGAAATTTCCCACCCTTAACATCCTTGAACAGCAGATTCAAATACAATCAATTCTCTAGAAGAGCAGTGTGGGATGAGGAGGACAAGGATTCACACAGAGCTGGGCTGCAACCAACCCACACTCCTCAGTGAGGACGGGAGCTGTAATTGTAGAGGTGAAGCACATAGCCAGAGTGAGTCTCTACATACATGACCTGCTGTCTACAGTCTTGTTACTACAGGGAAGATGGGGAGAAGATCTGGAGTCTTCCAGAGTCTTTTTGGCTCCCCATGGAAAGACTCCAGGCAGAACAACAAAAGCAAGTCTTTATTAGCAGTGGAGAAATGAGCTGTGGTACCTTATGCCTGACATCACCCCAGTGCAGGCTCCATAAATAGAGCAGGCTGGAGTGACCCATGACTTTACAGATTCTGTGAATATGAGCACCAGCCAAGACAAATGAATTCAGTCCAGCTAGCATAGTTTTCTAAAATGAAGTTTTCTTATTAGGGTAGAGAGAATGTGAAGATCTTGGAGGCTACTGCACTGTATCTGCGGGTATCCTGTGATACTGTGAAGAAGGACCTGAGCAACCTGTTCTAATTTAACCCACTTGGAGGAAGGACTAGATGACCTGCAGAAGTCTCTTATAGCCTACTATTCTATATTTCAGTAATTTCAACCATCTATCTCAGTTTCTTTTCCTAGAGCCATGTCCTGCCACTACATGGCTAACAGCTCTTGAACATAGGGCTCTTCATGATTTTTCCATTTATTTTTGAAGAGCTGTTCTGGTTCTTAAACACTAGGTGCAATTACTCTCATAGCAAGCAGTACACCTGAGCAGAGAGCATGCTTATGAGTTGCTGATCATACCAAAATAGGTGAACTTCAAGTCAACAGCCCACCTCATTGACATTGCCCCCCTGAGCACATATATGTTCATATCAAACAGCTCAGCTAGCCTCTGAGAGGAGCTGCCTTTGTACCAAGGGGAAGTGGCACTTCATATAGAAATGCCTTCTTTCTTTAGAAGTAAAAATATACTGACTTGGGTAAAATCATCATTCCTGAGGGGTCTAGTTCTTTTTTGTCTGAAAACAAAGTTAAGGGAAACACCACAGCTTAGAAATAGAAAAATACTGGGCCCTGTTCTGGAGCTGGGTTATCAACAGTTAATGCCACTTGGCCAGCCAAGATGTGTCCAGCAAGGCTTGGGCCTCTGCACAGCCATGTAAATGGACTTGTTGAATTTTACATGTGGCCTTTTCCTCTGAATTCCCCCCGGACACCTCCATCTCTAGGAGTTCTTGCATTCCCAATTTGCAGGAAATAGCATCTGATTTACACATTTCCATTACAGGACAGATTTTTCCCTTTACCAAATTTCCAACATCTGCCATCTACCTACTGGCCAGAATTAGATAAAAATGTATATGCATTTTTTTGTAGATATCACAAAGAACCAAGCTCTGAACATCAAAATACAGCATGTAATCATTCTAAGTGAAAAATGAAAAGTAATACCTAGTTATACAATGATTCAAGGACACCGTTCTTCAGAGGTTAAAGAAGATTTATATGGAGTGAGATGTACCAGGGAAAGTGTTATACAAAGAGAAAATGAAAATTATCATAGTTTTGTCTTGCCTGTTCTTCTCTATAATTCTCATGTTGAATAGGTTAAAATAAGGTTAGGGACAACGGTAAAATGGTTCAACTCTCATGCAAGACTGCTGGAAGCACTTATCAAAATGTTAAAGGGTGCAGCCGAGATGAGATTCAGGCTTTTAAATGTCCTTTCCTGCCTTGCTGAGAAACCATCAGACTGGGGGCAGGGGACCAACCCTGACATCCAACACTGACATTGCAATGCAAGACTTAACCTAAACAAAGATGTTGTTTCTCTGCTTCTGTCTGTCCTCCAGTTTGACAAACTGGAATTCACTATGATCGGTTCTTAATCAATCTTCCATGGTGTTTTCTAAACAGGGCTGGTTTTTGCAGGGTACTAGTTCTGGAAAGGAAAGGGAATTCACATTTGCTACTTGATGCCAGCTGAGGCCAGAACAACTTGTGGTAGGCAATGTATAAACTCCAGAAGATTCTCCCTTTCACAAAGTGCTTATATTGCTGTTCTTAAATATCCCCCAAAGCTACTCCTAATATCTCTTCTCAGGAATTGGTGTTATGTACTGTCTCTCTCAAGAGCCTGTGTGTCTCTGGAGCAGCTCAAAAAGCTCCATAACCTTCAACTTGCCAAGGACTGCCATGTGTACCTTGAATGGCTCCTCCAGTTCAGGACTCTAGAGCAAGCAGCAGGGAAAGCACATGAACACATCCCCTTGGAAAGGCGTGGGTGTAGAGGGAAAACGCTTCTTGAAAGGGCAGGCTCAGCTGAGGGACCATCCATCTAACCTTTATTCGTTCTTATGTCAGTGTTCTTTTCCTACTGCCAAAAAATACATCTATATTGGGCCCAGATTCACCTCTGATATAAATCCACTGACTGCCACAGAGTTACACTGGAGATTAATTTGGCTCATCAGGTCTAACCTGATCTTGGCAGCAATTCAGAAGTGCAACAGCAGAAAGAGAACTCTTAAATAATAGTAACAGGCCATGGCAAACATTGTGTGCCTGCTGAGCTGTGTGGGGCTGATGAATCAAAACCAAACAAACTTGAACAGGGCCAACATCAATATGCATCCACACAATTTGAGCAGAATTAGAAATTGTAGAAAATGGGTTCTATATACATACATGCACTTTCCTAACCTTTTAGCAAGTCTGTTGTGTTGTACAAGGAACAGGCTCTGCTACGTACAGCAGCCAGTGTCCCTAGCTGAGCATGACACCATGGCACCCAGTGATCCTGGCAGGCTCTCCAGGCTCACCTTTGCCCAGAAGCTGTACAGTAATATCACAGCTTCTAATAGATGATTGTGGTTTAAACTCATTTCTGGGCTGGATTCACTGTATCAACATTTGTGCTACCATGTGAATTCAGTTTATGGGACTGCACAGCTGAAACTAAGGTCAGAACTAAAGTTTACTCCACTACAGAAAAAGGCCTCTTTTAAGTTTCTTACCTTGACAAAGTTGTACCAGTTGTGCAGCTCTACTGGTCTCTCCAGCTACCCTAACCACCTTCCTCCCTCCCTCTACTCTGGAAATGTTGCAACATTACCTAATTTTCTTCTCTCTTACAAATGAGGTTTCTATCCCCTCTGCTGAAACCACTCTCACTCTCACTAAGGTCTGCAAAGAGTCTGGGTGAGCAATTGGACCTCTGCTCCATCTGCAGTATTTCTGGCTCCTAAGCTGCTCTGGAGGCCCTTAGGGGCTCTCTACTTTTTGACATCTTGCCATCTGCCTTTTTTCTCTCTTCTACCATGTCCTCAACATCTCTCACTCTGTTACCATCTTTTTCTCCCTATTCCAGAGAGACTGAGCTTTTGCAATTCCCCTCCCCCTGTTTTCTGTTCCGTCCATACCACGCCTTCTTTAAACCTCGTCTGCACACAAGCCCTTGTGTGCCATCTCCATCTCTATGCCAGTGATTCAAACTCCTGCATCTCTTTAGGATGCTTCTCCCACATCCTGCCCAGTCTTCCTGGTATCTCTGCTTGAAAAGCCTCTTGTCTTAACTCAAGGACAATAAAGTCAACTCCACTTCCCTGCAGAGTCAATGCTTCTTACTGATGACACCACCAACCACCACCTTTCCATCGGTCAGGCTTGCAACTGAAGAGGAGGAGAATTATCTAATTACTCCTCTCCTTTTCCCATGCATTCAAGTCTCCCCCAATACTATTTCTTTTTCTCTTACATCAACAAGTTCAATGCTTTTCTTTCCTTACACTCACTTCAATCACTGTAGCCCATTCTCTAGCCACAGTTCTCCTGCACACACCGTATCAAATACTCTCCACTCTTCAGACTTTACTTTTGGAGCTGATGAACATCTGTTGCTGTTACTTATATATTCTGCAACATAAAACCCCTACCCTTGAATTAAGGATGTTGTACTTGTGTGACACAAGGTAACTTGTTGCCACAATTTATTTCTTTAATTAACAAATGTCCCCATCCATGCTGGGAACTTACAAAGGCTAAATCGATTGAATCGTTGTGTGATTTATCTTTTTTAATTTTACTTTTTAAAGACTAATTAACAGATGAGATATTTTCTTACATACATATCTGCAGTTCTAACTACCAAAATGATAGAAAGTCATACTTTCTCCTGCCCGAAGCCAATGAATAGTGGCAGAAAGCAAGCTGTTGACTAACAAACTGTGGTTAGTCCATGCTTTTTTCCCCTGCCTTGAAAGCATGGGCTACTGTGTGCTCTCTGAAAACGTGGACCATTAATATACTGCTATATGTCATAATGTTCTCATCCTACTTAGGAATTCCTTACTCTTCTATGCTAATCCCTACAGGTGCCTAAAGTGTGTTTCTAGAGTCATTAGAGCTTCCTACACTTAAGCATTAAATAACCCCACATTCCTAGCTAAAATAAGTCATTTTTCTTCCATTTAAAAATGTAGCATTTTTTTCTTCCCTCACATTTTACAAAATTTCTAGTACAGTATTGTACAAAAGCAACAATTTAACACATTAGAGCTATTCTGCCATCTTTTATTGTGCCTGCAATGAAAAAAATAAGCATGTATTTTTAGCTGGCTGCACTACACAGAACAATCTGATGGCAGAAGCCTGTTATTGTCATTCAAAGGAACATTTGTTTAACCAGATGCAGTCATGAAAATTACCTTAAATTTTACAATTAGTATTTTCTAGAGAAGAAGGTCTGTTCCATGCAAATTCCAAAGACGTCAATGCATTAGGGCCATACCACAAAGCAGCAGCATCTTATTAAACTTTCCTTGGAGACAGATTGGAATAGGCACCAACAAACACTCTGGGACATCAGAGCCATCCACAGCAAGCCACATGTCTCTATTTCAGATACCAAGATGATTAGGACAGTGCAACAACCTATGCAGAAGGGCCTGTTGCTGAATGTCAAGTCCATAATGATTATACACTGTGCTCTACAAAATAGAACCACTGTACTATGGCAGCTCCTTGCTGGGAAAGGCAATAGCAAGTTGGTACACAGGACGGCAGGGGTGAAAGGAAGTTTAGGTTAAAGACCAACAGATTGAGCTCCTTAATGAGAAGTTCCTTAGAGTTGTGCACAAACCACCTTAGTTCTCACCCAGAAAGTAGTCCTGATGTAGAACAGGAATTTCTGCACACAGTAAAAGCAGTGGGTACTTGTGTATGGGCTGAGCAAAATCAGAATCATGGGTAGGCCTGGGGTGTAGGTGGAACAAACTAGCCTCGACGCATGACTTGTGAAGGATCACTAAGCACAGAGCAAGCACGAGGCTGCAGAGTTCCCCTGGCAGTTCCTACTGTAACCCCCTGCAAGAAAGTAGAGTCAGACCAGGACTTTTTAAGAATGCATTTGCCTTTGCAGCTTGCTCTCTACTCTTCTCAACTGTTGTAGAAAGCCCAAACATTTTGGGCCCAACAGTTGGACTACTCCACCCTTTCCAGAAAGAGCCTCAAAAGCAACCTGTTCCTGCAGATGTAGAATGAATATTGCTACTTCAAGGACTCCAGCAACACTGCCTCTGGTCTTTGAGGAAACTAGGCAAACAGGAGGTGCAATCAGGAAAGTGTTTGGTCTTTTAACTGAATGTTTGGAAACTGGAATGATACTTTGCACAAAGCTCAACATGCCTCACCTGAGATGGTATGGCAGGAGGATACTCCAGGCCAGTTCTTGTGCTAGTAGCTATGAGTCACATGGAATTAGCTCATCTTTTTGCCCATCTGACAAAGCAAGACTAGATTTGGAGTAGGATGATAGTGGAAAGATTGGACAGAGTAAGACAGTGTTATGAACTCCCCTCACTATTAATTGAGCTAATACTGATCAAAATACATATAGAAGAAAGGTCAGTCAAAGGCTACCACAGTGCAGGGATGCAATTACAACTTGTGGGTTAGGAAGTCCCTAAATCACAGAACACCTTAAGGAAGAAAGGAGTACCAGGAGAAGGTGCTGGCACGTTCGCTGACACATTGGCTGGCTCTACAGAACCTGTCTGGTGCTGTGGGAGAGGTCAGTCTCATCACTGCTAGCTGGGTGGCAAATCACACAAGACAAGCAGAGTCTGTACCATGCATGGGATCCATGTGAAACATCACATTTCTACATCTGGGATTGAGGAAATTCAAGTCTACCAGAAAAGTGCTTTTTCCAGTTAGTGAAGATTAACAGCTGAGCCAAACTGCTCAACAGGGAGAGAACATGAACATAGTTCTTATTCTTCTCAAAGGCCTGGCCCTAAACTATTTATATTTCTTCAATATTTTCTAACATATGTAAATAACTCTGCATAATTTTTCTACTTAGTCTGTTTCAAACACACTGTTACTTCTCTCCTAATGTCCACACTGACCAACAACAGCACTAGTTCTCCTTAACATTTCATAAGTCCTAATGATACCCCAGTGCCTCTCTGTGTAACTATGTATAATAACTTTCTATTCCTTCTGTTGAAAAACAAAAGGAGGAAGGCAAAGAAGCTAAAGTACAGACTTTTAAAAACACTTAGGCACCTAATTCCCACTGAAATCAAGGAATTCCAGGCTAAATGATGCCTGAGGCTATAGTGAAAGAGCTGTCAGGTTACTCAATCAAATTCTGGCTTTCCTAGTTTAGCCTCACTGCCCTCCAAGGCTTTTGGCTATAATGAAAGTGAAACACAGATTATGATTACATATCAAAAAATGAGGATACTACGTATTAAAAGATGCTTGTCTAAAAAGTCTCCTGTGCTGTCATAGTTTAAACTTCCTCGTGTTGAAGCAGCGCTAATGATATGTGTTGAGTTTCTCATGACTTGAGAAGAATTGGTGGATACTATCAAGTGCTTATGCTATGCAACTATACAAAGATTTACAGGCTGAAGAGAATCAGCTGCCAGGCAATTAATCTTTTTAGTATAGGTTATAAACCCATATCAGAGTCAACAGAAAGGAACATGTGTCTGTGCCACACAAGATTCAGTGCAAAGTCTTACCAAAGCTTTCCTAAGCTTAAATTTAGCTTACTTTAACCATGGCTTTGCACTGAAGTACTACAAGATATTTTCACCTGACATCTCTTGATGTGAGGTGGTATATCTCCAGATAGGGCATGGAACAGACACTTCAGCTGTAACTGCTTAAGCTGCCTCAATCAAATTTTTGATGGGGTTGTCAATGCCCCAGAGGTCAGAAGAAGAGCCAGAAGGGAAACCTTTCTGTTACATCATTACAACCAGATATTACTGCCAGGTGTCATTCTGGTTGGCTGGGGTCAAGAAAGGACAGGTAGTAGCCAGTTTCCAAGAACCATCTGAGCTGTCAGCCCTGCTAATAAATACATCAGCTATCAGACATGGAGCATGCAAGGACCTCTCTCACACTTTCTATAACGTAATGCATAAGGGAAAGAATATTCTCAACATCCAGCTCATCCTTCAAGAAAGGGATCTAAATATCACCATGAGCAGTGTAGTGACAATATGTGTTCCAGAGCAGTGATTTTAGACTGTACTAGAGGAGGGATGCTATAGAAGCTGTTATAATGGTATTACAGAAATCAGTGACCTGCTGTGGTGGGTTGACCTTGGCTGACTGTCAGATGCTCACCCAGACACTCTCTCACTCCCCTCCACAGGACAGAGGGAGAAAATAAGACGAAAAAGTTTGTGAGTCAAGATAAAGACAGTGAGATCACTTACCAATTACAGTCAAAGTCAAAACAGACTGTACTTGGGGAAAATACATTTATTGCCAATTAAAACAGGTTTGGATAGTGAGAAATTGACAAATTAAAACATCACCCTTATTTCCCACCCTGCCACCAGGTTCAACTTTACTTTTGTTCCTGATTTCTCCACCTCTGCCCCACTCTGAGCAGTGCAGGATGGATGGGCAATGGGGGGCAGGTTGTAGCAAGTTCACAGCAGTTCCTCTCTGCCACTCCTTCCTCCTGATGCTTCTTCCCTGGTCTGATGTTGATCGTTGCATGGGCTGCGGTCCTTTGGGACAAATCTGCTATAGCACAAGCTCTCCAACTTGCAGTTTCTGTCAGAAATACCTGTTCTAGCATGGGCTCTCCATGCATGTCTCTTCCAGCTGCTCTCACAGAGATGTCCCCCCACTGCCCTGCAGCCCCCTGCTGCCAAAACCTTGCCACCAACACCCACTACACATACACTTTGGTAAAGAGCTACAGGGAAAGGTAATGATAGTAATTACAGAAATTAAAGGTTTTTATGTGAGAACTCATGAGAAAGATTGGGAGGTCTAAGCTTCAAAAACATACAAATTACATGGGATGTGGTAGAGCATTAGGATGCAATAGGGAACAACATGGAGGTCAAACCTACTTATGAGTTCTTGTAAGGACAAGACAAGACCCAGAAAGACGTGTGGGCAACGCATGATGTATTTTGAAACTATTAAAGCAAATGCCTTATTTTGCAAACCTGTTAATGAGGAGCTTTCATCCGACCTAACTTCAGATATCTGCAAGGGAGGTGTCTCAGTCTGAGCCAGTTAGCCTTTGAAGTCACACACGCACACACAAAAATTAGATGGAAGCCCCCAGAGGGTGTGATTCACTTAACCTATTTTAGAGAACAAATGAGTCACACGTTGGTAGTGCCTAATTCCTCCCCACAGATTATAATGGCAACCGACTCAGATGCACAGGTGGATGAATCCCATCTAATACATCCAAGAAGAAGAACATTTGACACTAAGCTATTTTGACTAAATACTACCAATAAAAATTACCTCCTGCTCGCTAATCAACTCCTTCAGGAGAAGCTTTTG
Organism: Brachypteracias leptosomus; assembly: GCA_013401335.1. Lineage (NCBI taxonomy): Eukaryota > Metazoa > Chordata > Aves > Coraciiformes > Brachypteraciidae > Brachypteracias > Brachypteracias leptosomus. Next base: position 7,940 of record VYZX01016160.1, on the reverse strand, counting down.
CTACAGGCAGGTTATTTTCAACTCTGTTCATTACTAGTCTGAAACATCTAGTACTGGATACAGTATGAAGTACATCAGAGCATGGACTTTGTTCTGCAGGGCTCCTATGCCCTCTGTGTAGAATGCAGCCATATTATTATCAACACAGAGGGAAGACAGGAACTAAACTATGGTTTATGGTGTCCCTGTAATACCAATGCAGGTATTTTTAAATGTTATTTTTGCAGTTCTTTCCTGTTGAGAAAGAGACATAAAGAAAAGTTCTGTGTTCTGATCATTACAGTTTATCAAAATGACTCTGGTCATTGTGCCTGAAGACTTTGCAGTGTTGATGAAATGCTCCTGCAACAGCAGGAAGACATCTAAATTTGATGTATCTAGCTCCTTTCATATTGCCTTTCTTCTTGAGGGTATCTTTTTCCAACATGACAGTGTTTGCATGGCTCAGATGAGCCCTGTTGCTAAGAAACAAGTCCCAACTGTGCCTTTAAAACCCTGCCTTTAAACATACAACTCAAGGAAATATTTTTCTTTTCATTACACTGTATTGTGTGTTTTTATTAAGGTTTCTTTTAACTCCAATCAGACTCTTGGGGTTATGTTTCTATCACAACCTCTGGAATATAGGATCCATTCTTTTTCCATTGTCTGTGCAGTGCCATGGTCACCTACACAGTTGTATAAATAATGTATTTTAAAATAGTACATTTTGAGGTCACAGTAAGGCCTCATTTTTGCACACACTTGTGGTGTAAGCAAGAAGGAATACAGTGGAGCCTACTTACTGCAAATACCTGTTTATGCTAAACTACAAAACACTACAAATCGGGTTTTTATCAAATGGCAACTCTAGAGTCCATCTGTGCTTGCTAAACTTTGGGGTTTGGTTTTGGGGTTTTTGCCATATACTAACTAAAACATGCTGAAGTCCCCCTTGTCTGCACAAGATGGTGTGTAGCTTACAGGCATAAAGCAGCTCATAGATCACATGAGGGAATAACCAGCACATCTGCACTACAAACTGCCTTGTCCATACTACCTATTGCATTTTCACTGAAGCATGACACAGACAACATCCTGCTTCCTGACGAACATAACGTTCAAGAGTGATGGAAGTAGTTCATTGAAAAGTTTCCTTGGAAGAGATTAATAGGAGCTGAAGTATGGCTTTGTGATTTGAGGCACTGAATTGCAAGAAGTCCATGTAGATTCTCTTGCCAGTTCTGCCACCAGCTTCCTGGACAATCTCCAGCAGGTTATTTCCTCTGACTTCTCCACTCTGACTGCAAACAGTGTGCAACATAACTCCTCTTCATACTTCTGTATCATAGCAGGATTTGAGTGTAGTCTGCACTTCACAGTGTCACTGAAATAACACTGTGGTAAAACCCTGCTTGACTCCCTACTATGCACTTCTCACACCAGGGGAGCTTTCTCAGAAAAGATGTAAATGACAGTCATAGAATGGTTTGGATTGGAAGGGACTTCAAAGATCATCTAGTTCCAATCCCCCTGCCATGGCAGGGACACCTCTGACTAGACCAAGTTGCTCAAGGCCCCATCCAACCTGGCCTTGAACACCTCCAGGGATGGAGCATCCACAACCCCCCCCCAGGCAACCTGTTCCATTGTCTCATCACCTTGATTTAGATGTTAGGACTGCAATAACCTTCTGGAATTGTTTATCATTCTCAGTCAAATAACTTAAAAAAGTTAAGAAAGTTAGCAGCATTCATTTTAAACTCTAGACTGTCAGCTTTTTATATGGCCCTTGTGAATCACTGGAATAAAGTCTCATGTTGTTTAGTTAGCATTCCTTTTACAAAATATACTAAAGAACACTTACCAGTGTATGATGAAGTGCCATAAATATTTCAAACAAAACTGCATTTGTAAGGGAGAAAGCAGAATGAGTTTGTGATGCAACAGCCTCAGATTTTTAGCTTTGGCTGCTGGCTAGTGTGAGAAATACAGTTCTCAATGGGTGTCCTACTTGGTACTGCAACTTAGGAAAGTCTTCTCTGGTTTTAAGTGCAGTGTAAGAGCTCAGCTGTGCAATTCCTCTTTACAGTAAATACTTCTTCACAGGAGCAACCTAAAGCTAGCTGAATGTTACAAGAAGGAAAATTGGTGAGCAGAGGTGAGGCAAATTGGTTCTAGAGCCTTCAACACCACATGGCATGTTGTAGATCCTCAGTTCTGACAAGGGGGTTTAGCTTGAAATCAGAACATTCTGTACCTGTTTTGCACTGGTTCAAATGATGGTTTGTTGCTCCAAGCAATGTGACCTGGAGTCCAGAGAGCAACTAGAAAGCGGATATCCTCTCAGTTCTGTTTTGCCTTGGCACACAAAGAGTAAATGAGCACTGAAAGAACATCTAGTGGATTGAAAGCACTGGTGTGAGAGCAGAACATATACATACATGGACCAGAGTTTCAATTGTACCATGTATATAAAATTTTAGCTAATACACAGAAGGAAAATCTTTTATTCCTTGTGTCAGTAATACTAACGGTGCTCTGTTACCATTTATTCATCACAGCTTCAGTAAAAGAAGGATTCACTGTGTAATTGCTGAGCAAGAGTGGGTCTTGGGAACTAATGCTTGGTCTAAATGACATTCCTGGCTCCACCACATTTCTTCTAAGCATCAGCTGTACAGAGCATAAGGAGACAGATCCTACTTCTGTGTTGCCTTGGAATCTACCATCCAAAGTGGGAATACTGAGGTTTAACTCTGATGGAAATGAGAATTTGCATGGCAGCACCCTTGTGCATAAGGAATTACTTGGATCAAGGCGGGCTGGTGATGCAGAATGGTTGATGGCTGAATGCAGAGTCTTCCCCATTCTTCTATTCACACTTCTGGCTTGATTCAAGCTCTGCTTTGCACTTGTGCAGCTATCTACACCTCTGCAGCATGGGTGTAAAAGAACACTAGCTGTCTGTGGCAGTATATGACATAAGGGGCTAGCTCTCCAGCCACAAAAACCAGGTCACCATGTACAGCTGACCAATGTAAACAAGACAAAAGTTAGATCACTTCAGGGAGTCAGCTTCAAAGGAGTGCTGAGAATCTATTTCAATGTTGTTTTTGTGGGATGTGTGGGAGGAGCAGAGGACTGAGTGAAATAAGTACTCGGGTGCAAGTCAATGTACAAAATTACCTTCTGGCTTTTAAAAGAGAAAACGAGAGCATTTCTGTACTCACAGTTGCCAGTGATTGTAGCTCCTTTTGTGCTCTTTTCTCTCTTTTACACGAGACAAAGAACCATCCCACCAGCTCTCTTCAGCCACAATGAAATTTCAGTAGGAGGAAAAAATCTCGTGATGCTGAGTCTAAAATACTGTTTTATAAAAAATTTAGTATTTGTTTTCTAAATCCCCCACTAAGCCTTCTCTGGCATTAATCAGTTTGTCGGGTGCACAGCTAAAGAACAGAGACATGCAGCAAAAACCAAGACCATCCTTTCAATACAGGCAGGAAGATTTGGCAATGCTTTCACAATTAAATAGATCAAGAGAGATAATGTAACGGCCCAATCCAGAGAATCTGGACTAAATAAATTGTCCTAACTACATCAAAAACCAATGTACCTACCCTTTCAATGGATTACTCAATAACCAGTCTGGTGCAGATGAGTTTGGAAACAGGTCTTACTTGTTGCAATCATTTCACAAAGACAGAAGGAAGGTATGGGGAATCATGCCAAACCCACAGCTAGAAAGGGATTTTCTTCTGACTACACCTCACAAATGTCTCAGTTTGTGACCAGTCCTTTCTCCCAGTCCTAGTTCCTTTGTGAACGTCTCCCACTGGGTCAGCAACTCCAGAGTGGGTTGGAGGGCAGTGAGAGTTTTATGTCCTTACAGCTGCTTTGTGTATGTAGATCCAAGGATGTCCAGCTGCACTTTTATCTAGAATTTAGTCTTCAGATTCTTGGAACCAATCTTCAGTGGAAAGGAAACTTAAAGCTTCCTGGTCCTGACCACTGTCAATGAAAGAGCTCTGACTGTATGGGCCTCTCCACATAGTGATTTCTATGGTGTCAAGTTGCCATCTCCTTTCCCCAACACAGCATAGCAAATATCATGTTGGATATTCACACACAAAAAAATCATGTTTATGGAAATCAAATTGTCATGGCAACAGAAGCGGTCTTGCAAGTATTTTTAAAATAGCAAATTAACAAAACTCATTTATGAAATCTAAAATCCATTCTTTTATGAATGCACTTAAACAGATACAACAAATGGTTTTCTACCTACATAAAGAAGAAATCAGTTAAAACCAAGATCTCACCTTACCATACTGGCATATGTAATAGATACATATACAACAAATAAATACACATTTTAAACTTTAAAGAGTAAAACTGTTTCAGCTGGAGAGTGTTACACTAATATGATCATTTGGCTTATTTTATGTCAGGTAAAATATTTTCTGATAAATACTCTTTGTAATTTATAAAATGACTCAACTTTTCAACATAGTAAACTTGTAACAATGGCTCATTATAATCTATTTTTTTTTAATCTTCATTAAAATCTCAGTTCTTCAAGGGCTTATAACACCTAAAGATGTACAAACACTTTTTAAAAAATAACATCTTTATTTGGTTCAATTGAAATTTTTTCCAACAGAATCTCAAGATTCATTTGATCGTTTAGCCTTTGTGTTCTTTACAAGCTTGCTCGTATTAAAACTGAATCAGTTCAGGTTATGCTTCAGTTATAATTGAAACATAATAACTATCCACAAACTCAGAGAGTTTGTAACTTTTGTGTGGATATTCGTCAATGCTTGTGGCAAACTGAGAGCTCAGCCTAGACAAACGACATGCTGGATAATTATTTGTGACAGGTTTAAATTCATATTCCCAAAGATGGCAGCTTTAGATCCCTGCACAGTTCTTTGTATAAGCGTTATTACTGAAGTTAGAAATGTGGTACAGGTCGAATCTCTGCAGTGAATGCAATTATGTTTCCAAGAGCTCTTCTTTCGATCATATTCATTCTTCCCTCCAGTGAGATTTGACCATGATCCACTCTGGCTATATCCTTTGGGTATGCTTATGGATATAGAACTTTTAATTTAAGTTAGTGTATTACCGCTCAGCTTTCACCAACCATCTCATTTATATTTACTGGTCTGGATATTTCATGATCATATGCTCGAAGACATATGTGTCCATGGTTTTGTCTAGTGTAGCCCAGTTGTAAATCAGTTAGCAATGTATCTACTTGTTTAGTTTAAAATTTTAATATTGCCATTCTCCAGTGCTGAAAAATCATGAATCAGGTTCTCCAAAACTGAGATTTTAAGAAAATGCAATTCATTCTTTCTTCCCCCCATCCATCCCTGCCCTCTCCTCTTTTTTTTTCTCCTTTGAGATAGGATCATATCTTCAAATTCTGCTCCAAAGCCCCGAGTTAGATTTTTTCTTTTATTGAAAGCAGAGATTCTCATCTAATCAAAAGCCTCAGGGGACAGGGTTCTAAGGAAACACCAAATATTGTGAGAGTTGGGATTGCATTGTTAGGCCTTTTGAGGGGCTGTCAAGCACTTAGATATCTTTTGGCCCATAACTCCCTTGTAATGGAAAAACCGAGCTTTGAACTGACTTTATAATAAGGACTACATTGCTGGAAGAAAGAGGGTGAGAGCAGCTTCTAAGTGATAAGATGGAGAGAAAACAATCTGTGGAAATGAGTATTTTAAACCAATTTTCAAGTTCTGTCTTTTTTTCCTCTTGACTTTACACACAACAAAATCTAGTAAATTTATAACATCAGAAATCAACAAGCGAAATATAACTAGGCAGAATGGCACGTGATTTTTCTCAGGCTCTTATAGTATTTTCTTTTAGGGGCTCATACTTAACATAAATACTCAAAAACCCTAGGAAGAGTGCGAAGAGGAAGAGGAATTAACTCCTTCACTTAATGAAAAAGCTCCTAATCTTCAGCAGAACCAGGGATATCTGGGTTTCACATTCCTGGAATCTCTAAAGCAAGCTCAGTCAACACAATTGGATGTTAGGAAGGAGTTCTTTACTGAAAGAGTGGTCAGGCACTGGAACAGGCTGCCCAGGGAAGCGGTGGAGTCACCATCCTTGGAGGTGTTAAAAAAACAACTAGATGCAGCACTTTGGGACATGGTCTAGGGGTCAGGGAGATGTTGGGATGAAGGTTGGACTTGATGATCCTAGAGGTCTTATCCAACCTAAATGATTCTATGAGCTTTTATTTCTCGTGTGAGGCAGGGCACACGCTGATGTCATGTCCTGGGACTGACTTGTATTCAGTGATGTCTACGGTTGCTGTGTGATGCTGGCTCCAGCTCTCTGCTAAGGAATACTGCTGCCACACCAGCTTCCTTACATGTGAATCACACCACGACTGCTCTAGTCCACAGACCAGCATCTAAAAGGCAAATGAGCTCTAATTGCAGCTTCAGATAAGGTGTTGAACTGTGAACTGGTGTAGCTGGAGCAGAGATGGACATTCCTTTCTGCTCCCCTCGCTGCTGGAGCACTAACTTCCAGCAGAAGTTCTTTAAGGCACAGATAATATTTTTAATTGCCAGTAAGTTTTGTGAGGTGCCAGAACCTTTGTACTACCAAAATCCCAAGTACTGAACATAAGTATAAGACTCTAAACTGGTTTACCTTCTTCCAGTTATGGGCCAAAAGGCATGTCCTTTGAGGAGTGGCTGGGGGGCTCTGGGTTTGTCTAGTCAGGAGAAAACGAGGCTGAGGAGTGACTCCATTGCTCTCTACAGCTTCCTGAGGAGTGAAAGTGGAAAGGGAGGTGCTGTTCTCCTCTCCCTGGTATCCAGTGATAGGACACGTAGGAATGGTTCAAATCTGTATCAGAGGAGGTGTAGACTGGACCTTAGGAAACAAGGTCTTCTTTACCAAGAGGGTGGCCAAACATTGGAAGAGGCTTCTTAGAAAAGTGGTCTATGTCCCAAGCCTGTCAGTGTTAGAGGTATGTGGACAATGCCCTTAACAACATGCTTTAACTTTTGGTCAGCTCTGAAGTGATCAGGCAGTGGAGTGAATGATCATAGTATGTCACTTCAAACTGAAATGGTCTATTCTGTTCTATCTTTATTGACCAGCATCTTTCCACAGTGCTACAAGCAAGCTCATAGACATCCACTGTAGTGCTGCAACTGTGTAACTTCAAAGTTGTAAAGCTCTAAAATGAAGACAAGTCCAAAGACAGGAGAAAAGATGTCATATTGACTTTATATCTCATAGAAAGTAAGAAAAGAAAGCTCTTTTTCCTTTTTCCCTTTCCAGGTTACCTCTGAATGAAAGTTCTCATAAATCCAGTGCAAACTCCAGTCCCTTTTACAAACTTAGGGACTATTTCAGAATCCCTTTACCATCCAGTCACTTGTTTCTCAACAAAATACAAAATTACATAGAGTCTAAAATTCACCTTTATGCCAGCTGCTGCCACCTATGGGTGTGTTTGTGTTCAGGGTCTGCAGGAGATATGACAGGTAAGAGCGAGCTTGAGGAACCAGGTTTCTGCTTCCCACTCCTTCCCTGACTATCTCGAACATCTCCACAAACTCTCTGTGCCCTTTTCATGGTGGAACAGAGAGAAAATGGCAGTGAACTGCTGCAGGCAATGGTGATTTATCAGTGTGTAAATCTCTCCAACACCCACTGATTCAGAGAACAATTCCCCTCCATCCTGCAATCCAAACTAGCTAAAATTCACCTGTCAAAAGCACTCTCCTCATCCAAGTTACTTTTGTCTTCAAATCCTTTCACTCCTTGTCTCTCTTGCTGCAAGAAGTTCCAGTTCTTTGGCCTGCTCACCAAGTCTCTGTGAATGTACTTTCTCCTTCTGGGCTTGATTTTCTATTTTTCTCCACGTCACACTCTTCGTCTGGAACAGCTTTCCAGACTCCTTAAAA